>PVJX010030238.1:0-22214 GCA_004027295.1 Dolichotis patagonum
CTTTATACTATTGTGTTATGTTTGATATTATTGTAATTGAAACTATGCTCAACTATAGCAGAGTAAGAGATATGGTGTTAGATACTGTTGATGTCCAGTTGACTTAATGTAAAGTACTGTGTTGCCTATGTTGTCCTCTTCTGATCTGCTCTGTACTGCCCCCTTTTGTTTTATTCTCTTTTAAATTAAAAAATAAATAAATAAATAAAATGAGAATAATGCCTTTGGAAGGACTAAATATGGTACAATTTATGAAAAGGTTCTGATACATCTCTATCACATGGCCAGCACCCAATAACTAGAATAATTATTGCCATAATCACAACTCTTTCTACTGTTTTAAATATTTTCTTGCCCCTTCTCTGATTTGTTTTGTTTAAAATATTTGCATTTGAAGAATATAGGGAATAAAGAAAAGCAGGAATGACAAGGTCTGTCTCAGAAAGTGCAACAGAAAGAACTATGTCAGTGTGATCTTAGACCTCAGACACTTCCTGTCCTAAAGGCCCTGCTAGAAAAAACAGGCCCACAAAAATTCATCCATTTCTTCTCTGTTGAGTTATTGTAAATTTAATGGCACTTTGGACAAATTCCACTACTGTGTATCAGCTGGCATTCCTATATTCTAAATTTAACTGTGTACATATCAAATCCAAGATGTCTGAAAAAATAATGGTCTTTGTTTACTGTGACAGCTGGCTTCCAAAATGGCACCCAGTAATTGAACTTCCTGGCATTCACATATTTGGTAGCACCCACATCACCTGCAACACACACACACAAGCAGAAATGATCTAACACAAAACCAATAGAATTAGGCAAAAATGGTGATATGTGACTTCTGAAGCTAAGCCAAACTATAATTTTTTCCTTGGTCTATTGGAGTATTTTCTCAGGGAAATCCACGCTCTGTGCCATGAGAACACTCAAGCATCTCCAGCAGGAAACCCCCATAAACACAGGCCAATGTGCCAGCACCAAATGCCAGCACCATGAGTCAGTCTCCTTAGAAGACATAAGACAGCCTCATAAAGTCTTCAGATAACTGTAGCCCTGGTCAACCTCTGATGAAGGCTACACGGGAGATCCTAATCCAATATTGCTGAGTTGTGTCACTTTTGAATTCCTGACTCCCAGAAACCATGACAGATATAAAATGTTTACAAATGTTATGTTTTATACACTAAACTATGGAGTGCTTTCTTGCAGAGCAATGGCTAACTATTACAGTAATAAGGGTAATTTGGCAAGAATATAGGTTGGAATGACTTGTACCTCTCCAAATAGTGATATAACCCAAAGAACATGGTCAAACACCAATGGATAAACTAAGGAAAATGGCTTTAATATGGTCCTCATTCTCATATTTTAAGGATAACCATTTTACAAACTGACAAGTGACCCAAATCCCACATTAACTCCAAAGGTCTAAGAAGTGTTTGAAAGGCATGTTTGAGTATATAAAAAAAAAATTATTTATATGGAAAACTTTAAAAATATAACTAATGAAGAAAATGTTTAATAATGTAAGATAGAGGATTGCTACTCTTGTATATAAGAGAATGCATAAATTAATAAAAAGAAATCATTTAGCGTTGTTTTAATTTGCATGTCTCTAACAGGCAATGATGTTGAGCATTTTTTTCAAGTATATATTCTATGAAGTGTTTGTTCATTTCACTTGGTCATTTTTGGCCATTCTCAAGAAATCAAATAACAAATGCTGACAGGCTGTGGGGGGGAAAGGAGCACTTCTACATGGATGGTGGAATGCAAACTAGTATATCCACTTTGGAAATCAGTATAGAGATTTCTTCTAAAACTAAACCTATAAATTCCTTTTTATCCAGCTATTCTCAATCTGGGTATCTTCTCAAAAGAATTAAAGACATCATATTGCAATAATAAATGCATACTGATGTTTATAGTAGCACAATTCATAATAGTTAAATCTTGGAAGAGGCCTCTATATCCATCAACAGATGAATGGAAAAAGAAAATGAAGTACTATTCTGCCATAATGAAGGATAAACTTGAGACTTTTGTAGGAATATCCATGTTCCCTGAGACCATAATATTAAGTGAAATAAATAAGATGCACAAGCTTAAATATTACAAGGTTTCTCCTATATGAGAAACTTAAATTTTAATAAAGAACAAAATCAAAAATAGATAATACAAAGTAGGGGAATAGGTCTTTCTCAAAAGCAAAAGAAATCAAGAGATGGAGGGAGGTGGATGGAGAAAACCAGGTCTCACTAGGAGGTGACCCCTACCTGAAAACCAGTGTCATTTGTGGGCCACTTCTAGAGTGAGGACAGCCAGACCTAAGCCTCTTTCTGTGAGTCAGTACTATTCATGGACTGCGGGGAGAGAAAACAAGGCCTCACCAGAAAGCAATCCCCACCTGGAAACCCTATCATTTTCATTGTTTTGTTGGGTTGGGTTTTATTGTCTTTTGTGTTGTTTGATTATGTTAAATCCAATGGCAGGAGCAGCATTTAAAAGATAGTGAGACATATTATGGTAGCCATTTTGGATTTACTATTGTCTTAAAGTCCTTTATTGCATTCATTGTTTTGTTTTTATTGTTTCTATTCTATTCTGTTCTATTTGATTTTTATTATGTCCAAAGGTATCTGCAGCTACTTTGAAGACAACAAAAGGCATTATGGTAACTATTGTTGATTTCATAAAGTTCTGAAGTCCTGTATCACTTGTACTGGTTTATTTTGATTCGCTTTATTCTGTTTTATTTTCCTTGGTTTTATCCTCTTTAAAATTAAAAAAAAATAAAGAAATGGAAGGAAGAGAGAGAGAGGAGGAAGGCATGGAAGAAAAAGGGATGAAAAAACCAAGATGTGCTATGTACATGTACCAACTCCACACAAGAAATGTATGCATTAGGTACTGAAAACATGTACCAAAAGAAAGGAAGTGATTAAGAGAGGAGGAGAGAGAGAAGGAAAGGGGATGAAAAAGGAATTAATCTGTATTATGTGTGTGTACCAATTCCCCACAAGGAATGTAAATATTGTATACTATACACATGTACTAATAAAGAAAATGATTTTTAAAAAAGAAGAGCACACACACAAAAAGCCACTCATTATTAAAACCGAAGCAGACGTGACTGGGGAATTTCAATAAAATAGAAGGAGCCCAAAGACTGAGTTCTAGAGCTCTCTTTGTTTAGAATAAGAGGAGGATTCAGTGAATGGGACCAAACAGTGATCAGTGGGACAAGAGTTACAAAGAGGTTTCTTTAGTTCATAGTTTGGAAAGTTGGATGTTCAAAGAGCATAGAGCTGGCTCTAGAGAGGACCCTGTGGCAGCTGGCTTCATTGTAGCAGAAATACACTGTAGAGAAAGACATCACATCTCAAGACACGAAGTCAGAGAGCAATCCAGGGGTCAGGTGCAGGCTTTTGTAACTACTTACTTGCACAAAAATTAACTCAGGATTCCGCGAGAATTATTGTAATCCTTTCAAAGGCTGCATCCCCTTTGACCTAAGGAAGTCCCACTAGGTCCCACCCCCTTTTTAACACGGTCACACAGGATGGGGGAAGAGGGGTTTCAGCACATAAACCCTGGAACAAATCACACATAAACCATAGCAGAGCGAGTGATGAAGTATCCCAAACCTTTGTTTGCAAGGTCAAGTATTGTAGTTTATTATAGTTTGCCATGTGATGACTGTAAACACCATATGATCCAATTTCTCCTCTAAATAAATGTTGAAATATCCATTATATGCCACACACAATACTAATTTTTTTTTTTTGCTTGTTTTTTGAGGCAGGGTTTTGCTAATCCAGGCTGGCCTTGAACTTGTGATCCATCTTTCTCAGCTTTCCAAGTACTGGGACTATAGTCATGTACCACCATGCCCTGCTCAGACAGTAGTATTTAAATGTAGCTTTTATCTTTTGTGTTGTAATTCCAATTTGTTATGACTGCTTATGTAGTTTGCCCTTCCAGGTTACATTTAAAAGGACATAACAGATAACTTGAGAGTAGGAGGATGGTGGAAGAGTAATCACATGCTAATCCATCAGCTATTAGCAAACAGGACACCCAAAATAGCGATAAATACTAGGCCAGAGTTAAAAGACTTCTAATAATCATAATGATGATTTTGTGACTTTTTTTATGCCCAGAGCACTCTGCATAGACTAGATTGCACTGCTATAACAAACAACTCCTCAATCTCAGTGATCTTGCGTATTTTAGCATATTTCTTGCTTACTCAAAGTCCACTGTGGATCCAGGCACCTTTCCAAGATAACTACCATCTCTGTTTGTCTTGGCATTCCCTACCACACTGACCTGTATAAACACATTTCCATAATCACTACAGCAGGAAAAGAGAGCTCTAAAGTATCTCAAACCAACAATTAAATGGTCATTGCACACAAGTGACTCACGTTCAACCACATTCTGTTGGCCAGTCACATAATCTGACCAACTGCAAGGAGAGACAGAAGGAAGAATCTTCTCACATGATGATCTAGATATAAGTAAGCAGAGCAAGTCTTCACACAGCCAGCATTCCAGTTTTTCAAAGGTTTTACTATCTAATCATCCATTTGACAAAGAAAACATCCACTAAGATAAACAAAGAAGTTATCAGAATCTCCTATTTCTGATGTTGGAATTGAGGCATCAAAAGTTTCACCAATTTATCTAACTAGTGTTAATATATAATTTGGATTTCTGCAATGATGATTACTTCCAGTTTTATAAGCATTCTTTCCACAAGTCCATGTTGACATTGACAAGGGAAAAAATCACCATCACTAATATCTGTGGTTGTTATGATATATACAAAATATATCATAGAATCAAGTGATTCTCTAATTACATTATGCAAAACAGCTGGGACCAATCCTGCAGACATTCTTGGCAACGACTAACAGATGCCTAAAATGAAAGCTGAAGGGGTTAAGAGGTAATACCTGAGTCTCTGTCTTTGCATGTGTCACTGAAGATTAGCCCGCCAATCGTTGTGTGTCATGTCAAACATGAACTCTAAGTTTCAACATTCCCTATGGTTCTAATTTGTAGGCTGTTGACAGCCCAGCTTTAAAGAAGACCAACCTTTGTGATTTCTGTGTTAAGCCTTAAGGTACAATTTTCTTTACTCAGATATGCAGGGTCTTGATATGGTTTTAAGACAGCAGGAACGATCTGCACTGGGGTTTTTCTTTATCATAAGTTACTTAATTCAGCAGCACAAAATACTACCACTTTCCAAAAGACAGATGTATCCAAACCTAGAGTCTTAGATCAAACTGAAATACACTTGGCATTGTGATAAAAGCATTACTAAGAATGATAAGACTTTTCTCCAAAGATTATGCATTAAAAAGAGTTGAAACAGCAATTAGCTATAAGCTCTTATTTTTTCAATCTTTAAATTTCATACTATAATTCTTAATTTAGAAATCAGTATGTGAGTGAAGTACTAAGCAGGAGACTCAACTCGTATCAGATCCAGCCCTTGAAGTTCTGTTCACAGGTTACATTTCCTTTGTTTACTGAGCTTTTTAAGAGAAAGAGAAATAAATGGCAAGATAAATCAAACAGAAGTCAGCCCATACTGTGGCGGAGGTCCACAGTGCGTAGACGTGCCGCGCGCGGTGCGGTCCTTACAGCTCCGCGAGCCGCCGGGTTGTTCCGGCAAAGCGCGGGGCTGCCCTGGCTGCCCGTGAGCAGCCGCCATGTCGATCTTCACTCCCACCAGCCAGATCCGCCTTCCCAATGTGGCCGTGGCACGGATGAAGCGCGCCGGAAAGCGCTTTGAAATCGCCTGCTACAAAGACAAGGTCGTCGGCTGGCGGAGTGGCGCGGAAAAAGACCTCGATGAAGTTCTCCAGACCCACTCGGTGTTTGTGAATGTTTCTAAAGGTCAGATTGCAAAGAAAGAAGATCTCATCAGTGCCTTTGGAACAGACGACCAAACAGAAATCTGTAAGCAGATTTTGACTAAAGGAGAGGTTCAGGTATCAGATAAAGAAAGGCACACACAGCTGGAGCAGATGTTTAGGGACATTGCAACCATTGCGGCAGACAAGTGTGTGAACCCAGAGACAAAGAGACCATACACTGTCATCCTCATCGAGAGAGCCAAGAAGGACATCCACTATTCAGTCAAACCCAGCAAGAGCACAAAGCAGCAGGCTTTGGAAGTAATCAAGCAGCTAACGGAGAAAATGAAGATAGAAGGCGCCCACACGAGGCTTCGGTTCATCCGTCCCGTGAACGAAGGGAAAAAGCTGAAAGAAAAGCTCAAGCCGCTGATCAAAGTGATAGAAAGCGAAGACTACAGTCAGCAGCTGGAAATGGTGTGTCTCATCGACCCGGGCTGCTTCCGAGAAATTGATGAGCTCATAAAAAAGGAAACAAAGGGCAAAGGTTCCCTGGAAGTCCTCAGCCTGAAAGACGTGGAAGAGGGAGATGAGAAATTCCAATGACCTTCACCGGCTCCTCACCGCCAAACACTACAGCGGAGGCTTCGCTGCTGACGCCACCGTCTTCTTTCTGTGATTTGCCAAACCCTGCTGAAACTATTTGACATTTTCCGTCTCTGGTTTAACGTCTACCTAAGTATACTGGTATACTGTGGGAATGATTTAGTTTTAATTGTAAGTTGGGGTTTGGGGCAAAAGTTAAAAAAAAAAACAGAATACAAAGTGCAGAGTAGCATTTTGCTGCTGTCTTCTGCCCTTCCAGCTTTCTGCCGTGAAAGTTGAGACACTTCTTGTGGATAAAAAGCTAAATTTTGTACACTGTGTAACTAAAATAATTTGGGGAATATTATCTGTGATGATAAAAAAAAAAAGGAGTGCTGGAAAAGGGAACATATGACTCATTTCTACTGCAATCTGCACACAGGAGTAACTACTGTATCATGTGCTAATATAAACATTCAGTGATGACTTCCTGATTATCTGAAAATAGATATATAATGACTGCGCAGGACTTAGTAATTCTCAGAGAACATGCTGCCATATCCTAGATTATTCTTGGTAAACTAGAAAGTCATTTATATCTAATTCTTAAAGTTTATAATATATATTAATATAGCTAAAATTATATGTAACCAATAAAGTGTTATTTTTATTAAACTGGCTTGTGTTTCTAGACACCTCCCTAAGTCCTGTCCTTTCGTGCCTCTGTCTGTGGCAGGGCCGGGCATTAGGAGGAGGAAGGCAGGCGATGTGTAGAGTCCTGTTCTGATAAGCAGTTGATAACGCTTAGGGAACATTTATTCGGGATGTAACTAATTTTAAGTAGTTTACTATTTAAACACCTTATCCTCAAAAGATGTGCCCCAGAATATACATTGGAGCTTTGTGGACAGCAATTTTTTTAACTGAAAAACAAGGGTTCTTAAAGAGGTTCTGATTGGTTTTACAAGCACGCAAAATTCCCTGCCAATACAAGTTCTCAGAAACATCTTGTTATTTTTCTAGTAGTGCTAAAAGAACTGGTTTTGCTGATAATTAGGGAATGAGCAATTTCTATTAACATTGAAATTGGACTACTGTTTGATCCAGTCCTGAGGAAACCTCGGCTTCAGTTTCACGCTGTGCGCGCATCCAGGTTGGTTTGGAGGCTGGGGCTGAACTCGGAGGCTCACGCGCACGTCACCGCTGACTTATACCAGCCCCGTTTGTCATAAAGGTTGGCTTGACTTGCAGTCGCTGGTGAGTGCGGTGGCAGAGGCCTAAGGCCCAGCTACTCAGGAGTCTGCGAGTTTGAGACGGGCCTGGGCAACAGTGAGGCCCACCCACCTCAAAAAGGAAAAACTAGGCTGGGGGTTTAGCTCAGTGGCACAAGTGCCTGCTTGCCAAGCACAAGGTCATGAGTTTGATCCCTAGTACCAAAAAAAAACTTTGAGGAGGAAAAAAATTTTTTTTTTTTTTTTTTTTTTTTTGGTGCCGGGGATTGAACCCGTGATCTCACACTTGCCAGGCAGGCGCTTACACCACTGAGCTAAATCCTCGGCCCCCAGGAGAAAAGTTTACTTATTTTTTCTTAGAACATATTTGCCATACATAGGAATCACATTTATCATGGGAAATTTGTACCTGTACATACCTTTAGTTCTATTTTCCCATTTCTTCCCCTTCAACCCTTCTTTCCCTCTCAATTAACAAAAACTGTTTTCCCCTTTTTAACCCTTATTCACTTCCCCCTCCCTTTTCCTTGCTGCCCTTCCCATTTGAACATGTTCTTCCTACTTCCCAATACCTACCCTCCATTTTGCTCTTTATACAATGTGGTATTTAAACTTGTATGATTTACTTCACTTATGTTCTGGGGGCTGGGGATTTAGCTCAGCAGCATAAGCGCCTGCTTTGCAAGTACGAGGTCGTGAGTTCGATCCCCGGTACCAAAAAAAAAAAAAAAAAGATTATGTTCTGGAGATACATCATATCTAAAAATGTCTCGTTTGTCTTTCTTTATGCCAGAGTACTATTCCATTGGATATAACTACATTTTCTTTATTCAGTCATCCATTGATGAGCGTACGGCCTGCTTCCAAGGTTTAGCTATTTTAAATTGTGTTTCTCTAAACATGGAATGCATATATCACTGTGGAATATATCAGGAAGGTACAAAAAAGAGAAACAGCTGAGTCAAATGGAACCTCTAGTTTTAGGTTTCTGGGGAATCTCCACACTGATTTCCACAGTGGCTGCACTGGTCTACACTCCCACCAACAGTGGAGAAGGGCTCCTTTTTCCCCACTGCTCCGCCAGCATTTGTTACTGATTTCTTTAGGTGTTTTGTTTTGTCCTTGGTTGATCTCTTGATAAAAGCCATCCTTTCCGGAATGATAAAATCTCACTGTTGTTTAAACGTGCATATTTGGATGACGACTTTTTTTTTCTCCATATATTTATTTGCTGTTTGTACTTCATCTGAGAAATGTTTATTCATTTCAGATGCCCATTTTGGATTGGGTCTTTGAATTTGGGGGATCTGATTTTTTTTTTTTAGTTCTATATATTCTGGATATTAGTCCTTTGTCTAGGAGTAGCTTGTAAGAATTTTTCCTATTGTGTGTTGTCTCTTCACTCTTGATGATCTCTTTCGCTGTGCAAAACCTTTTTAACAGGATGAGGTCCCACTGGGCGTGGTGGCTCACACTTGTAATCCCAACACTCAGAAGGCTGAGGGCAGAAGGATCACTGCAGATTCGAGGCCAGCCTAGGCTGCAAAATGAGATCAGGGCTGGTCCAAAATGTATAACAAAACCCTGTCTCAAAATAACAATAATAAATGAATGAATGAATGAAAAAAAAAAAGATAAATAAAACACATCTAAATCTCACAGTAGTTAACCAAACACTATACCACCTTAGAAATGGGCAAGTCCAAAACTCAGCATCTTCTTCTCAACTTATTATGGGGCAAAAGCACTTTATATAGTGAAGATAAATTAATCACTTGAAAAAGGAACTATACCTGTCACTCCAAGGGAGCTATCCATGTTTACCTTTCCTCCTATTTAGAAAATCCCCACCCACGGAGGCTCCAAGCCTATATTCTTATGGAAAGAGCATGAGGAAATCTGGCTTTTATTCTCAGATCAGACAAGTATTATCAATTCCTATATCTATTTTTTTTAATGCTAGATAGTATGGTAAGGTCGAAATGGAATTATACTCATGGAAAGACATTTGAGTAGAGCCTAGTGATTTTCAAACACATTTTACTTAATGCTGTTCTGTCCTGCCTATAAGAGAACTCATCCTCACACTGCCAACTTTGGGCAGAAAATTTCACAATAGGATCTCTTCCCATTCCAGATGCTATTCATTGTTCTCTATGTCATCACAAAATTTTAAATCTAGAAGTTGACTTTTACATCCTCTAAATCTCACTAGCCAAACATCTTATTCTCCATTGAAATACGCAGATCTTTGAGCAATACCACCCAAGATTTTTGAGTCCTGTGGAACTTTTAAGGGCTCTACATTCTTTACTAGGAAAAATAAATATAACTTTTATTCAAATTGGGGCTCTTCTCAAAATGAAAGGACACGCTGCAAAACAACAACACCAGGACAACTGTCTTTACAAGCCATCCTCTATAAATCTCACAGGTAGGCTTCGAAGTAGTCACCAAGTGAAAGCCTGAGAGGTTATCCATAAATGAAATCACATTTTCATTAGTTTATTTTCTGGTGCATTAGATTTACTCTATCAGACTTTTCAGCTAGTAGGAACCACCTCGTCTTTAACTCCTGTCCCACTAACTCTTGCATACCTTCTTCTGCTCAACAATAGTAAGTGAGCTGAGCAGGAAGACACTATATTGGCTGATATTTCTACTCCTTAAAACTCTCTGTTTGTTTGATGGCTTCTTGGTTTTAAAATCCCAGAAACTCTACAAAAGGGAAAATGACCACCAGTTATAGTCCTATGGCCTAGAACCAAACACAACTAACATTTTGGTGGCTGTTTCTCCAGTTTAATGTTTCTGATTTTTAATTATAGCAGTAATATAGGGATATGCTGTCTATTTCAAAACATTGGAAAATAAATAAAATTAGAATAATGTAATAGCCAAGAAGCTACTAATTTCCAGGGGTTTAATATGTACCAGTCTATTCTAACTCTTCAGGATGCTAGTATGTCCATATAAATATCACAAATAAGGAAGCCTACAATGAGATGTTAGTTAATACAAATGGATGCCAAGTTTTAGCCCCAAGTACTTTCAGATTCCAAAATTTCTTCTATTTCTACTGTTATTATTTTTAATACTTTATGCATTTAACTTCTGTTTATCTGCATACTTTGTTATTTATTTAATTTAATCACACTACATATGACATATTCTAATTTTATGTATATTTTCACATAGTAATATAAATTTTGTAAGAATTGTTTCTCCATGAAAGCAGTGCAAGTTTCATTGGAAAAAAATCAAATAGTATTAAAGTTGTAGAGGAAACAGTAAAAAGTTCCTGCAACCAATTCTATAACCACATTCATTCAATCTCTCTTTAATGGGAAACCACTGGGAACTTTTTCTTTCTTTCTTTCTTTCTTTCTTTCTTTCTTTCTTTCTTTCTTTCCTTCCTTTCTTCTTCTTCTTCTTCTTCTTCTTCTTCTTCTTCTTCTTCTTCTTCTTCTTCTTCTTTTCTTCTTCCTCCTCCTCCTCCTCCTCCTCCTCCTCCTCCTTCTCCTCCTCCTCCTCCTTCTCCTCAACTAACACAGAAGAGATGACTTATTGCACATGTATTACACTTGGCCACAACTGAGAACAGAAGTCCAAAATGCCACGGTTCCAGGGTAAAAGACTGGGGGACTGCTTTAGTCATCAACAAAGTGGATCTCTCTATGAGGTGGTCTTGGTGATCAGAGGGCAATGAAGTTCTAATTCATTCTAGACAGCATGTAGTCCAACCAACTTGTACCAGCATCCTCACTCCCCTCAACAGTCCTTATTTCTGCTCCTTTGGCCTTAATGGGTGTACAAGATTATTGCTTGGACTTTTGTCTCATCTTTCTTCTTTTACACTTGAGCCTGCACACTCACTTCTTCTTCCACTTGTCTCTCTTGGCACAGAGATTTCTAAGAAAGTGGTATTAGTGCTGAGTAGGAATGCTTTCTTATACCTTCTTTTAGGTACATGAATCCATGACTCCAAAGACTGCCATACCCACCATTGCCACTTTATCTCCATTTTCTCTTGAATCCACCCCAATCAGACTTTTGTTCTCATCACTTCAGCAAGACTGATCTTGTCAAGGTCACCAATGCCCTCCACAAAGCCAGATACCAAAGTGATTTCTAAAATTTATTTCTATCACAGTAGTTGGCATAGTATATCAATCATCTTTCTGGAAATACTTTCTTCTCTTGAACCCTACAATATCACACTCTTTAATCTCATCCTGCCTCTGTGGTCATTCCTTTGGAGTATCCTTTGATGGCTCCTCATCTTTCTGACCTCGTAATGTTAGATAATCCTATCCTTCAGTCATCTTTCTCTTCATTTACAATTATTCCCTAGGTAGCCTCATCAAGGCCTGTCTTTAAATGCCTTTTATATGATGGTGACTCTTAATTATATGTTTCCAGGCAACATTGATCGAGATTTCAGACTTGTTTGCCCCCTTGACATATCTAAGGGAATCTCACACTCAACATACAAAATTGAACTTTTGTAGTGTTCTCCAACCTATTTAATAGCAATGTCTTTCCTTTTGTTAGACAGGATGGTGGGACAAGCAACAAAAACAACACCACCTTGAAGTCACTCCTAAATTTGTACACTATGCTTCTCTTCTCTCTCTCTCTCTCTCTCTGCCTCCCTCCCTCCCTCCTCCCATCAGGAAATTCTGCTACCTCTAACTTCTAAATATATCCCAAATCTAACTGATTCATCACTCGACCTCTGCCACCTCATTTAGCCTGGATAATTATAACACCTTCCTAATAGGTCTCCTTGTACCACTCTTTATCCATAATCAGTTCTCCACATAGAAATAAGAATAACTCTCAAGAGATAAGTCAGGTCACTCCTTTACCTTTCTGAAAGTCTCAAATAGTTTCAATTGCCAAATTTAATAAAACTCAAAGTTCTCAGCACACCCAACAAAGACTCATGTGATTCCCTATAACCCAAGTGCTATCCCTCTGACCTTATTTCCTATCTCTATTTCCCTCACTGTCTCACCACACTAGAGCATCTTAGTCTCCTCAGTCTTCTTCAAACATACCAACACCAGACTCTCCTTTTATTATTCTATCCTAGCATTTATTATTCCATTTTCCTGAAATGCTCCCCAGCCCCAGACAGCCACTTGGTATGCTACTTTGCTCATTTCTAGTTTCTGCTCAAAAGAACTATTCACTTTTTCCAAGAAATCTTCTCAGATTGCTACACAGTATTTGCCTCCACTCTGCTCCACTCTTTTCTCTTACTCTGTCATACTTTTCTTCAAAGCACATGTTACTACCTGACATGTAACTATTGCTGTGTTGCCTATCTCTACCCATAGACTCTAAGGTCTTTAACAGGTAGAATTTTGTCTGATTTGCTAGTCTATGCCTAATGCCTATCCAATTGTCCATATTTAAAAAGTAGTCAGGAAATAAATTAGGGGACAATTTTTATCGAATAGTGGAGGATACCTAGTCCATACACGAAATACTGTTGCGGTCTGGTCTGACAAGTATATAAAAACATACCAAGAGGTAGCACACTGTTTTCAAGAATTCTGACAGCATCTTAGGACAAAGTTCAAAATATATGGAAATACAATAATAAGCAGCATTCAACAAGGTAAGATCCACATTGTCTGGCATCTACCTGAAGGTAACAATGCATAAGATGTAGAAAAGTACAATCATAATGAGAGAAACCCATCAAATAAAATCACCCAGAACAGACATGAATGTTAGAATTAGCAGACAAGAACTGTAAAACTATTAAAACCTGTATTTCATTTACTCAAAGACTTGAATAGCTATCTATCTAGATCTAGATATAGATATATAAATTTAAAGTCCCATATCTAACTTCTTCAAAAGAAAACTATGATATCTGAGGTGAAAAAAACACTGGATGCAATTAATGGCTTATTAAACACTGCAGAAATAAAAGATAAGGGAACTTATCTAACTATCTTGATAATATACTAACAGAAACAATTCAAAATGAAACAAAGAGAGAAAAGGAATTTTTAAAAAATGAAAAGAGCATTGACGAATTGAAGGTAAACCTTAGCCATCTAAAATACATGTAATTGGGATGCTCTTAAAAACTAATGGGGACAAAACAAATGCTGGAAGAAATGTAGACTAAACATTTTCTAATTTGATGAAAAATATAATCTTACATATTTGATACCCAGTGAACTCAAAGCAAAGAAACAAATAAAATTATAGTAGGTTATAAATAATAAAACTGTTCAAAACCAATAATTAAAAGTAGAAAATCTTTCAACTAGTCAGAAGAAAAAGACATGCTACAAACAAAAGGAAAGAATCAGAACACAGCAGATTTCTTATCAGAAAAGATGCAACTAAAAAGACAGCTGAATGTCATTAGAAAGCAAAAGGAAAAAATTATCAACCTAAAACTTTATGTGGAGCAAAACAAAAATACCCTTCTAGAACCAAAGTGAAATGAAGACTTTTTCAGATCCATGAAAGTTTTAAGACCTGCACTACAAGAACTGTCCAAGAAATTCTTTCAAATTGAAAGAAATTGTTACCAGGAAGAAGTATAAATCTACACAAAGGAATGAAAAGCAGTAGGAATGATAGTTACATGAATAAATATGTATTATTTAACTCTCTTCAATAAATAAACACTAAACTATATCAATATCAATAATATTAGTAATAATATTGTAGGGTTCCTTCCAGATATGTAGGTAAAATGTATTTTTAAAAAACTTACAAAAAGGCTAACTAGAGGAGTAGAAATGAAATTCTTATACTGTAACTGATATGAAATAATATAGACTATGATAATTAAAGATGTACACTCTAAGCTCTAGAACTACAAAAATAAAAGATACAACTAATTATCCAACAAAGTAACTAAAATAAGACCATTTAAAAAAACCTCAATTAAAAAGAAATCATAAAACTAAGGAAAAAGAGAGCAAGAACAAAAGTAGTGATTAGAATATAAGTAGCAAAACTAAAAAGTAAAACCAATAATCACATTCAACATATGTATTTTAATGCTCAGCTGTAATCAAAGATTGTTAGCCAGGTAACACAGAAACAATCACTTGCTGTTTATACAAAATACATTTTAAACAGAAGCACGAATAGGTCAAAATAAAATAATGTTATTTTATAAACATTATAGACATTAAAATAAACGTCATGTTATCACTAGTCAAAAAAACTGCAGAAACAATATTAACATTACTCATTGTACATTTCAGGGCAAAAAAATATTTCAAGGTAGAAAATAGTCATTTCATAAAAATGAAGGGATTATTTATCAAGAGGATATAACAATCCTAAATATTTATAAACTTAAAATACAGAACTTCAAAAAATAAGAAATATAAATTCATTGAACTATAAGAGGATATAAACAAATGGATAATTACAAGTGGAAATTTAAATACCTATCTTAATAACTGATAAAACAAAAAGAAAATCAGTAAGGACATACTATTAACCCATTTGACATCATTGGCAGTTATACCTTACTTCATGCAAAATACAAATTCTTTTAACATGCACAGGAAATAATCATGAAGTTAAAAACATTCAGAAAGAAAGCCTAAATAGTTATCAATATTCAAGTCATAGATGATATGTTGTTGAACTACAGTGGAGTTAAACTAGAAATCAATAACAGAAAACCTCAGGGAAATCTCAAACATGTGGAAACAAACACTTATACATAAACTACGCATCAAAGAAGTTAGAAATAAAGCTAAAAATTATTCTGAATTAAATAAAAACAAAACTATGACATACAAGCTTGTGGGATGTTATTAAAACAGCACTTAGGAAGAAATTTATAGTTAAGTGTTTATACTAAAGTGAAAGTTAATTTTTAAATTAATAACCTCAGTTTCTACCCTAAGAAATTAGAAAAAGAAAGGAAATCGACTGTAACAATAATCAGAATAAAATACATTCAGACAACAGAGAAGAAATTAAAGAAATAAAAACAAAAAACGATTGACAAGATAAAATTGCATTTGATTCTTTGAGAAGATCATTTATCTCATAGCTTCTTATATAAATGATGAAGAGAAAAAACATAAATTGACAATGTCAGGGAAAGAGAGTACTTTGAACAACTTTATGCCACTAATTTCAAAAATACAAATTAAACATAAAGTTTTAAAGACACAAATTATCAAAACTTACTTGAGAAGAAATTAGTAGCCATTAATAGTCCCATTAGAAAGCATAATTAATTTTAATGAAGACTTTTCCATGAAGAAAATATTGGACCTAGGTGTCTTCAATAGTGCTTTCTATCAAACACTAAGGAAGAAATAATGTTAATTCTCCACAAGCTCTTTCAAAAACTGGAAAAAATAAAAAATACTTCCCAACTCATTCTAAGAAATCTGCATCACTCTATTACCAAGAGCAGAATAATAAATTAAAAGAAAACTAAAAATCAATGTACCTCATGAGCATAGATACAAAACTTCTAAGCCAATTTTGCAAATTACACCTAATAATACACAAAAATGATATATTATTACGACCACATATGTTATCATAAGATGTAAATTTGCTTTAAAATTCACACAAAAAATAGAAATCAATGAGGTTTAACATATCGACATTTTTTAAAACTACACGATAATCTCAAGATAAAAAGAAAAATAATTTGATATGATCCAACATCGATGCCTGATAAAAACTACCAGTAACTAGGAATAAAAGAGACCTTATTGGACCTGAAATCCTCAATGAGTACATTACTTAACAGTGAAAGATTGGTTGCTTCCCCTATCATGAAAAAAGATAGATACCTGTGCTTGGCTTCTGTTTAGCATTTTATGGGAGGATCTAGCCAGTGCAATGAAGTCAAGATGAAGAAAAGAATGGCACCCACACAGAAGAAGCAGAACCACCTTTACTGGAGAATGCCACAATGTTCCATGCAGAAAACGATAGAGTTCTCACAAAAACACTTATATCAATAAGAGGACATCAGTATGGTTGTTGGATACAAGGTCATTACACAAAAATCAATTGCATTTCTATAAATCAACAACAATCAAATTAAAAATTTTAAAAATCATTATTATTTACAATGTAATCTAAAAAGTAACACTGAGGATTATGTAAGTTTGACAAAAATATGAAAGAACTGATCCTGAGAACTACAAAGCATTGCTGCAACACAGTACAGAGAACAAATAGCGTTACAACATTGTTCATGGATTAAGAGACATTTATTATTAAAATGGTAATTCTCCATTAATCAGTGTATAGATTCAACATCATCTGACCAAAATTCTAGCAAGTGTTTTTGTAGAAAGTGACGTACCAATTCTAAAATGCATATGAAAATGTAAAGGGACCCAGAGTAGTCAAAACAACTACTTGATTTGGAGTCTTACTATGCAGCAGCTTCAGTATAGGCACATCCATCAGTGAAACACGATAGGTTCAGAAATAGACGCATACTAAAAATCTCATGAGACACTGATTTCTGACAATTGTGCAGTGACAGTTCAATGAAGAGAAGGTCAGATTTTTCAGCAATGGTGCTGGAACAATAGGACATCAATTTGCAAAAAGTTACACATTGACCCATGTCTTAACCCACTTGAAACAATAATGTAAAATAGATTAGATGCCCAAAAGTAAAATCTGAAATTATGAAGCTTCTAGAAAAAAATCTTTGAGACTTTGAGCTACAGAAGATTTTTTATTTGTCACACAAAAAGCAAGATTCATTTTCTTAAGTTGATAAACTGAATTTTATCCAAATTTAAACCTTCAGTTCTTTTTGAGAGATACTGTGAGAAGTAAAAAAAAGATAAGATACAGACTAGTAGAAAATACTTGAAAAGCATATCTCTAATAACAGACTTGCATATAGAATATATTAAAATGTTCAGAACTGAACTAGAACATTCCTTTAAATGAGTAGATACTTCACCTGCCAAAATATTCAAATGGTAAATAGCACATAAAAGGATGCTCAGCCTCATTATTCAGTCGGGAAGTTCAAACTCACACTACATCATAAAGTAACTAGCGTACCCTGTGTAGGTGAGGAAATAGAGGAACTGGAACTCTCATGCACTGCTCAAGGGAACACTGAGCAGTATAAATCTCTGGAAAACAGTGTAGCTGTTTATTAAATAGTTAAGCTGATTTAATAAACTTCCCAGAGTTAATACAATTATCTTATGATCCAACCACTGAACTCCTAGCTGTTTACCCAAAAGAAACTATTTATCCATATAATGGCTTATACACAAAGGTTTCTAGTAGCTTTACTTGTAATATACCAAAGCTCAAAACAACCCAAATGTCCATCAACAAGTGACTGGCTAACAGTTTGTGGTATAACTATGTGCTTGTTCTGGATGAATAAATATGCTGAATGAAAGAAGTCAGGCAAAAAGTTGTATATATTATCCTCTTAATGTATGATATTACAAAATGCAAACTAACTGACAGTGGAATAAAGCACTTCCTTGTTGTGAGAAGAGGGTAGATAGAGAGGCAAAGGAGGCAGGGATTTCAATCAGGCAAAAGAAAACATTTGGGGGTGATGGGTAAGTTCATTACCTTGTGATGATAGTTTAACAGATATACACGTATGTTCAAATTTACCATATGGTACACTTCAAATTGGTGAAGTTTAATGTAGGTCATTTGTATCTCACAAAAGCTGTTTCAAAAAAAAAAAGATGAGATTGCCTATTTGAAGTTGCCCTGTTGCCAACCTAAATATTGGCCCTATTGCAAAAATTTCTTGAACAGCATTTAGGAACAGACTGACATTGTTAAGCTTAATGCTCTGTGAAATAGTCAAAACTAATTGTTTCAAAGGCCTGTGGCAGCAGTTTTCTGAGATTATATCAATCGACACTTTTTTTCCTTTATGTAAACATAAACTGGTTCTGCTGTTGGATACTACACAATGCTTTTACTACAGTGATCTGGACCATGCCCAGAATGGCAGCTGGATATACTGTTTTACCAGAGGGCTGAGAGCAATGCTGAGCTCCCTGTGTTTGTGTCAGGCCTGTTCCTGTAAACCACGGCTTCTGAGGGAAATTATTCACTGAGGACAACAGATTTGAATCACTGGTGTATTGCTTGGTCCATGTACAATCGTGGGCGACAGAGAAAGACTGAGGTGGAAATGAATGAGAAGGGCCACAGAGGGACATATAAAGGAAGCCCGAGTCAAGTGTCAATTAATGGATGTGTTTTTCTGGAAAGTTTTAGCATTGAACTAGCCATTTCTTGCCTTTTGAAAAAGTTTGGGGAGATAAAAATCTAATTGCTTGACTTCTAAGTAGCTCCTCTCCCACATCTTTTAGTCCCACCTCAGGAATTCATAGGATCCGCAAAGGTCTCAGCTTTGGTGACAGTTGAACAAATATACATATACACATAAAAAGACACACAAGCACACTTGTGCACCTGAGCCCAAATGCCAAATGGCAAACGCTCCCTTTTGTTTGCTTCCTAGCAGAAACTGCCAGAAGTATACTCTAGCGCAACAGCTCTCTTCCCCTCACTCAATACTCCCTCTCACACTGGGTCCCTTTATCCTACCTCAGGGTTTCCTCAATTCAGTGCATGCCAGATAGGACTAAAACAATCAACTGTTATTATTTGCCTACTATTTTTAAAGCAACTCATTTCTTTCGTATGTTCATTTGTTGTTAAAATATTCCTTCACTTCTCTGAACAGAAACAGAACACCTTGATAAATGTGGAAGACAATTCTAAAACAGAAATACAATGAACACCAAAGCTGTGAGTAAATAAATGGCTACTGGAAGTTCCTACAGAAGCCCTTACTCCACAAACACACGCCACTTTGGGGTTAGTGAGTCTAACAAAGGCATGTCTAGCACTTACCAATATCACCTTTTTACACATTGCTGCTGCTTTCTTCTTGGCCAATAAATAGGGTGAAATAAAAGGGGATGACTGGCCACATGTATATCATATACATCACCTGAAATCACCTGTCTGTCATCCAGCATCTCATTGAGAGCCTGTTACCTGACCTTGGAAGCCAAAATGGATTCAAAGCTCACATAAGCATCTGACCTACTCTGGGGACCTGGGAGGGAGTATCAGGGCACTCACATGTCCCAGTGGCATCCTCACGCCAGTCAGACACAGAGTGGTACCTGCCACTCTAAGGGCAGGTACCTTGCCAATATGCATGTGTTGGAAAGAGGACACTATTTGTGTGAGCACTTGAAAACGGCCTCACTCCTCTATGCCAACATAGTCTTCTGCCAGGCAACACATGAGTTAGATTTTGGCCCCACTTACTACCTTGGCTCAGCACCCTCATGCGCTGAACAATGGGCATAGCTATATGTGTTGATTGCCAAGCATGATCTCAGCTTCAGCACTTCCACTACTTACTACTAAAGTCACAATTCTGTGGCTGACTTTTTAGGGCTACTTGTGGTGTCCCCTCCCTAGCCCACTCCAGTTCCTTTTCATTTCCAGCTTCCAGGCTATGTAACTACTCAACAGCACATCCATGGGGACACAGAATGTCCTGGAGAAAAAGATAGCATTAGGAGTTCCCTGGAGGGTTCCAAATGTCCTCTGCTTTTGGCTCATCACTGCTAGCCCTGTCACCTACTACATGCCAGGTTGCTCAGTGCAGAAACCACTTTGCAGAGATGGCTAGGATCTTTGCTGTCACGCTGACAGTGAACAGTTGAGTAATTAGCCGAGTTTGGAGGAATGCCTCTGTCACCCACAGCAAGCTAATGAACATCAAGTCAAGGTGAGTTATTGAAAGCAGCAAAACCAACAATAACAGGGTCTATTGTTCAAGTAGCTTCCAACTATCTGAAGACATACCTGTGACCTACAAGATCAGAAAATTCGCAAAAGTTTGTTCAAGCAACAAGCATGTCCAGAGATCTGGGCAGCAGAAGGAGCAGAGCTAGTATTAGCACAGATGGAAAGCAAGTTTTATCTATTTTGATTTTTCCATTCTGAATGTCAGGTAGCACGCAGCTAGACATGAATAGTAATTTTTAAAGAAGAATCGTAAAATGTCAGTAAGTTCAAAGATGAATTCATTTAGATAGTTACAATAATTTACATAGTGCCACCATCTCAAAATGTCTAAAACATCATGGCTCATCATTTGGCTCATCAATCCCAGTGGAAATTAGAGAGGTGATGAGAAGAAGCTACATTTGTCCAAGAACAGGATATGCTGATCTGTTAGATCTCTTTGAAGGGAATCCTCCTGGAAGGTCCTATAGTCCAGTCATGATACCCACTGCCCACTGATGAGACAGCAGGAGGCCTATGGGGACAAAGCAAGGGTTTTGTATGCCCAAGTTCCATTAAAACTCAGTGTCCAATCCCTAGCTACAGACCACCCCACTGCATCTAGCCCAGATCCTTTTCCTGCCAGAGTCACAAAATCCCAACCTGAGAACCACTTTAAGAAGACCAACTGAACTGCTTTTAAATATTAACTTTGAAAGAAGGAAGGAAAAAACAATAATCCATCAAAACCAAAACCAGCAAATTGGTATCAGCTCATAATTCAGGGCCAAGTGACTACTCTGACCACTCAGTTGAGAAGCTTCTGGGCCAAAGGAAAAAGGACTTTGTTTGATGATGCTTTTAAAATGCTATTCAACTCCACCACACCCCATTCCTCCCCAGAAGACTATGGCAGGCAGCAACAATCAGTCTTTTCCTAATAAGAAATAAATTGGTATAAACAATTATCTTCAGAACAAAAATGTGAAACTGAAAACAAAAAGGACAAATTGCTCATTCAGAACAACAGTTCTGAAACAGTGGAAAGGCCACTCCTGCTACTGAGCACAACTCTATGAAAGCTGCATGAACCTGGAAAATGTTTCCTGGCCAAGACCCTGGCCCTGTTTATTCAATGTCACACTGCTGTTCCATCAAACACACAAATGGTCAATCACTAATACTGGACAATCAGATGGCATCTCATCTTAAGTGCTACTTTTCCTTTCAGTCTGAAGGAAAATAAGGTTTTAAAAGTCTCTGAGTTTAAGGCTTGTATTCATGAGGATCAGCAAACCAATAAAGGAGCCATTCAATCCCAGAATAAGCATTACCCCTCGTGCCACACACAGGGCTTCATGAACTCTAGGAGGCCCCAGATGGCCCTGGTTGTTACAGGTGCCTTTCTTACACAGAGGTGCCTTTCTTACACAGAGAATGTGGCATTTGACAGCCTTTGAGCTTTCCTGGGTTCCAAGCTGGAGGGATCTAAGAACTTAGATCACTTCTTGCTGGCCCTTGTATGATCCTGCCTAGAAAAGGCAGTAAGTCACTGGAGGTAAACCAATGGCACACATGCGTCAGTGAGCTGTTTGCAATTGTTGAAAACTCTAAAAGGTTTGCCATCGCTGTCCAGAGATCCATTTTAGTATCTAAGAAACAGATGAAGGAGAACTGTTTCTCTTTCCGAAAGGATTAAACTGCACTCCCCAGCCTGCAGAAAAGGCTT
>PVJX010030239.1:0-22233 GCA_004027295.1 Dolichotis patagonum
GGTTAGTTTAGCTCGTGGTTTAGGGGGCTTCAGTCCATGCTCAACTTGCTCTAAGGCAGAAAGTTCATGGAGAAAGCACAGTGGAGAGCTGTTCAACCCACGGCGCCCAGGAGCAGAGGACAGGGGGAGAGTCTGAGCGGAGGTGTGGGAGATCAGGTCTAAGCCCCAAGTCATGTCCACATGGCTCCCCTGGACACTCGCAGAGGGATGCTTTCCTTACTACCAGAAGCCTCTCAGACCAATCAGGATTAAGCTTAGCAGTGGACTATCATGGCAGAAGCTTGCAATCTTAGCACTCTGGGAGGCTGAGGGGGGAGGGACATAATTTGGAAATCATCCTGGGCAATTTAGCAACTTTGTGTGACTTTGTAGCTAAATAAAGAATAAAATGGCTAGAAATATAGCTGGAATATATAGAAATATAAAGGCCCTAGGTTCAAACTTCAGTTAAAAATAGTCTAACTCTTACAGACTGCATCAAGCATCAATCGCATGCATAACTTTTTTCTACATAAAAAACGTAGTCCTAGAAGTATGACTTTTTGTTTTTGTGTTTCTTTCAGTTGTTCTATAATGCTTGTTTATTTTTTTCCCGAATGCTGACTGTCACAAGACAGTACCTGTATACGTGTAATGGTCATAATTTCACAGTGTAGAAGAGATTATAACTCACCATACCTTTCCCACTTTGTGTTATGCCTCCTTTACTGTTGCAGCCTTTCTTTCCTCTCTGTTGCTTTTCCTTTTGTCTACTGCCTACTATAGAGTTACATGAAATTACACATTGATAGCACTACACACACAGTCATGAAAAGGAGAAAGCTACTTTGCTGAGGTCAACATATATGCTAGAGCAACACTTAAACGTCCAATGGGTAATTCTTACTGCTCTCAGATTTCCTGTAAGAAGGTGCATTTGGAATAGAAGATAAACGAATGCATCTGGCTTTGGCTTAATTGATTGACTTTTGTTCTAATAAGTAGCAGTGTTTTGTTGTACTTTTTCCTTATCATAATTAAAACTGTATGTAACAGAGTAACAATGAATGAAACCCAGAATGTGTGTGAAAGCACTAAAGAGAAAAGGTCTGTGTTTAGTATCATTCAGGCAGAAAGAAGGAAGGCAAAAGTGTTTCCTCTGAGGCCTCTTTTCCTGGGAGGCACGAAAAGTTAGCTGGGAAGTGAGAGGAACTCTGGCCTTTAGAGACAGGTCTCCCAGAGATGCTGGTAAAGCAACGTGTAGTTTATGAAAGTAAATATGCAAAAGAATGTCTCTAACCTTTATTTCTAGACAACCAAATGTTTGGCTTCTGTTTAGGTCACATTATAAAATGTGAGTATTCTAAAGAACACTTCCAGATGATAATATCATAGCTAAGTTTCCTGGACAGAGGGCCCCCAGGGCAGTGTATCCACAAAGGTTGCTTTGCACATAGCAGGAAGATGATCCAGACCAGTTTTCTGAGTGCACAAATAACTATGTCTCAGTCAAGAAAACACTTTGAGAAACCTTACAGCATATTAGTGAAGGAAAGCTGTGTTTTCCCAATACATCCAGGACTTGGCTAGAAAATTGCCTGCTTATGATATCTGAATTGATGTTCGTGTCTGACTGTGCGAGCTGGTACATGAGCTCTGGGCCCATCTGTAGCAATGCTGACTGCACCCCAGATATCCTGTTTGGAAAATAACCCCAAGGAAGCCTGCGGTCGGCCATTTGAAGAGAAGAGCTGCAGCTTAAACTTGCTCTGCCTCCTGCACTCAGTGTCGGGTTTTAAATCATATAACCACTCTCAGGCTCAAGAGGCTGATGGGGCGTGGGAATGTCACTTCCTCCCAGAACTCAGCCTGACTTTAAGTACTTTTTTATTTTTTATAGTTTTTTGTATTGTATAGAAAACATTTTTGCTTGAAGAGACAATTACAGAGTCACTGGCATTTAAAATTTTCAGGTGACAATATTGTGCTTCATGAACTCTTCTTGCAGATACCTTCTAACCAGATCTGTCAGTCAAGAGAAAATGTTTGTCTTTAGCAAATCTCTGAATTTTAAACTAGTTAATGCCTGTCAATTACCTAATAAAACAACAGTCTGTATAAACTCCGAGTTATTATAACGTGCTATAATTACTTTCTGTTACTAAAGGAAAGGGGAGAGAGCTTCTCAGACCACTCTGCATAAAGGAAATGATAGAAACCATGGAAGAAATCACAAAACACAAGGCTGATCTGGACTTCAGTCCTGAGAGATGCTGGTGTGTGGTTCCAGGGCTGAATGGAATAGAGACTGCTGCAGAAAGAAGACTAAATTAATGAAGAATTCCCTTGGAATTCCAACTGATGAAGTCAAAGATTTGAGGGCTTTTAATTCATAGATTCTATCATGCTTCAGGTAAAGGTCTGAAAGTGTATCAGCTTCATACATGTGTGGCATGTACAGAAAAAATAATCTTGAAGAGCATTTATTTTTCAAAGACTTCAATAGAAGAAAACTGCTGATGAACTCAATGCAAACTGACATTTCAGGAAGAAATACATGAAGTGAACTCACCCACTTTGATGTTGCTAATGTGCAACCTTGCTCTCAAAATCAAATGTGATATAACATCCCTCCAATAAAGTAGGACACCTTGATCTCTGGTATGGGGGATGAATATTGAGTATTGTTGCAAAGAATAGAAATGTAAGACAGTGAAGTCATTAGAAGTTTGCAGGAGTATATATCCAGGGTACCGATATGGAAATTTTCAGGGTGAGATTATCTAGCAAAGAACAAAACTTATTACTTGATATGTCACAGAAACAAAATACTTGTCAGTCTTGTGTGACATCCAATACTCATCTTTTGAGTTATCAGCTTATTCTTAAATCCTTGAGATTTCAAGCATAGATAAGGAATGAAAAGTCAATACTTGCATTCATAATGTATAGCAAAGCATTTTCAGAAGCAGAATGCTTTTCCTTGAGTTCTGTGTCTTTAATAAAATGTGAAGCTCTAAATGTGGGGAAAATTACAAGGTAAGAAAAAATCATAACTTTTCTTTATTCATAATGATAAGGAAAGAAAAAAGAAATGCACGCTGGCAGGCTCAACTGTCAAAAACTGCATTGAAAAATTAATATATAAAAGTGGAATGTAGGATATTTAGAGAAATTCATGATGAAGCCTGTAATAAATTTTAATTTTCACAAATAGATTTAAAACTGTTAAGACAAAGAAGTCACTTAGTTCTTATTAATAGCTCCTTAGCTGAGGGATGACGGTTCACAATTATACAGTAAAAGTATGATAGGAATATCATTTCTCTATATTTGTTGAAGTAGAAAATGTAGGAAAATGTGTTCTGCTATTCAAACAATTGCATATCTTCACTAAACACAGATGAGAAGATGTAAAGCAAGCAAGGAACAATATGGGATGCTGTTGCTTGTAAGTTATTCACATGATGACAAAAACAGTGAGTTGTATATTTAAAAAGTCAAATAATTCTAAGCATAAATGCCTACTTTCTGTGTCTTGTGTGTGCATGTGTGTATGTGTGTAGGTTGTGTTATTTGAACCCTGGTTATTTGGAAATGTATGAACTACAGAGCTCATGTTTGGTGTCCTGTTTGGTTAGAAGCTTTTCGTACGGTCTGGTCATTCCTATTTTCAGTTCTGAGCGTGCCGGCTCCCTGCAGTTCACGCTGTGGCCTGACAGATACGATGGGTCTGGGCATGCCCACGGATGCCAAGTCCAAGTCAGGCCGAAATTGCTCGAAACTTTACAGACCTCAGCACGAGTAACAGGGAGAGAAGTCCTCTAGCAGAACACACTGAGTATAGTCTACAGAACAATCCACTGGATTCCCCAAGAAGCCAAATTTAAGGTTATTTGCAAAATGGACATCAGCTACTGCCCACCTAAATGTGTCCTTCTGCATTAGCATACACGAGTTCATTAAACACATTTTTGAATTTATTTCTTTTTTTAGAATGCCTTGGTTTAAACAAAACCCTCCATATGATTTGGCTTTCTCCTTTTATGATTGGTTGAGAAGCCTGGGTTTTATTGCAGATTTTGTATCCTGGAAACATTATGAGACATAGGCTACAATTTTTTTAAAAAACTTTCTCTTATAAGCAGAATTTTCATTTATTTTTTTCAAAGTTACATATAGGAAAAAAAGGAGTAAATTTGTTCTCTTTGGTATTGTTTACCTTGAAACGTAACTGAATGTTTTAGGCATGTCTCTAGAAGATTTGAGGGGAAAAAAGTGAAAACTAGCTTTTTCTTAAGCACTGGAGCAAAGTATATTTTCTGTTCAGCAATAATGAGCTCTTGATATCATATTCAAAGCCACGCCCTGTGTACTCTTTAGATATGTTAATAAGACCTCTTATCAGATGCACATGCATACAGGAATCTCCCCCCCCCGTGTGTGTGTGTGTGTGTGTGTGTGTGTGTGTGTGTCTATCTCTGTCTCTTCTCCCATACATTCACACACACATCTGGGATATAAATATATATAAGGCAATAAAATACAATATCAGTACATCCTTCATACAGTTTTCCTTCAAAAGAGGTTTTTAGACTCCCATTTCTTCTTTTCTTTTAAAAAAGATACACTTGATATAGAAGACTAATCCTTGCTCAAATGGATAAAAGAAAAGCAAAAATACCTTACAGTGAAAAATAGCTGCAGGCTTCTAAGACAGGAACATTTTAATCCCTTAGGAGGAAATGTGTGTTTTCCTTTGACTTTCTGACTATATGAATTTCTTGATTTTAAGAAAGTGCTGGAGGTGATACTCAGCTTGCTAAGAATCATACAGTTACCAATATAGGCACCTAGATGCTACAGTCCTAGCATATAAATGTCTGCCTTTTAAAAATCACTTTCTGGGAAAGTAGAATATAGAATTTTACAGATAGCAAAGGTCAGGGCAGAGTGGAGAAAAAACACAGTGGATGAGTAATAAATAATAAAAATGTTATATGCATGTACCAACACACAAAAAGGACTCAATATTCTATACTATTAATATGTACCACTTTTTGAATCACTGGATATTTAAAATTATATATAATATATGTATTATCAAAAGGTCTGCTTCTTGGCTGATTTTTAAATTGCAGTATTTCAGAGTAGTGCATTAATAATATTTCAAAACTGTATTACAAATTAGGTTGTCATGAATTATAATCTCATTTTAGAAAGATTACATTTTCTTTAATTTTTTCTAGAAGAAATTTTATGTACTTTTTTCTCTTCCTTTAATTTAGCATCTCTCCAAAATGCATTGAGAATTAAGCAAAGCTACAATTACAGCCCAAATTTCAAAGGTCACTGCAAAAATGACCTGCCATTCCTTCAGGGGAAATCTGAAAGTTACTTATGCTTCTTTCACAGACATCTGTTTCAAAGAAGGATTATTCTTATTTTATTTTTCTGTACTGAAACATTTAATAGAGGACCTGACATGCAGTAATGGTTTTATTAATCAGGTATGAGATTAAATGCCTAACCATAATGAAGACCTCTGTGATTTCATTGTTAAACTAACAATTAGTTACCCATTACTATTACCATTGCTAGAATTCAGATTGGTAAATAAAAGTACTTTAAACTGATAAAATTTGAGATTTCATGTAAGAATAAATTTAAACACTAATGGAAATAGGGTTAAAGTAATTCTAGTACATCTATTGAACTTTGTGCCTGTAGTTATTTTGAAAATATAGACTAAAAGTATTAACTCTTAAGCAAGCCCATTTTAGAATAGAAGAAGGCAAGTCACAGAGATAGAGAGACAGTAGATGCATACTATATATATATATATATATATATATATATATATACTGGAAGTTGAATCTAGAGCCTTGGGCATGTTTAAGGATGTACTTCACACTGAGATGCACTTTTTCATAGACTTTTGGAATGAGTAGACATAATAATTACAACGTGCCTGTCAGTAAGTAAAAAAGGCATGGAAAAGTAATGAGAGTGGTCTTTCAGATCAATGGAAGCACAGGGGAGACGAGATTGCATGCCACTTCTAGTCTTTCTAAATCTTTTTAAGTGAATCCATTTGCCTTTGCTAATAAAACAAGTAAACATAAAGATCAGGAAGTGAGAAAA
This sequence comes from Dolichotis patagonum, assembly GCA_004027295.1. NCBI lineage: Eukaryota > Metazoa > Chordata > Mammalia > Rodentia > Caviidae > Dolichotis > Dolichotis patagonum. Next base: position 6,124 of record PVJX010030239.1, read on the forward strand.
AATAATTAATGAATTCAAATGTTTACTGGCTGTTTTAATCATACTTAGAAGTACGTTTGTGGTTGCAATGTAATTACCCATTTAAGTAGAAAAACGAGAAAGTTAAATCCATGCAAAGAATTGTCAATAAATCTAAAAGTCAAAAACGTATATTTTATCATACATTCAATAAAGAAATTTAGTGTACAAAATGGCATGTTTTAAATATATATCAAAGACAAAACTAAAAAAAAAACTAAATGCAAACCAAATAATTTAATAAAGTACCTAAATAATCTCAAGATTAACCAAATAAGCATTTATATTATCATAAGGTACATTTTGTATTTTACATAAATAACAAAATCAAAATAACCAATTTATTAAAAGCCAAGTCAAGAATAACTGCAAGGTAGCAATAATTCAAAGATATTTTTTATTATGTTGTCATTGACTTGAGCAATTTTTTCTAAGCCTACTTCCCTTCAAAAGAGTCAATCAAAAAACTGAAGACAAAATTAACAGTTCATAAAAGGGGACCTTCTAGCTTCTAATTTAAAAGAAATTAGATTTTTCTGTTTAGTACACTGGATTCAGGGTATGTGACATAAGTGACATCTGTTATCATTTGTAGCAGTCTCCCTAGATATCTGTTAATCTCCTTTCCTGAGCAGGGCCATGTAAGTTTGTCACTTCTCATCAGTTCTTGCCTACAGACACTTCTGGAGTGGAAAGGTTGCAGCTGAGGGTCTGAGGAGATGGACAGAAGACAGATAAGGCTTCTCACTGTGAATAAAGTCCTGTTTGTTTTAGAACCGAAACAGCCCACACATCCTATCAGGTTTCCTTTCAAAACTATTAATTAAGAGAACAAACTTAATACCTTCATAGATTCTGTGTAATTTGTTAATTACTTTGGTGGGAATGAGCACAACAAAGACAACAAGAATAAAACTCCACCCTTTAGGAGACTCTTGAGGGGGAGTTGCGTGGATTATTTAAAAGACTGAGTAGGGATCATTAAGTAGTCCTTCATCAGCATTAGTTCTTCGAACATGAAACTAGTTTCATGAACTTGTGGAAAATTTATCCAGAGAAGTCTTTTCTTCTTTATCCAATAAATGAAATGAATAAATCCCAGATGTTTGTTAAAAGTATCTTCCTTCTGAATGGATATATTTATACTACAGAAAACACCACTATGGTAAGGCGTCTCACCATCCATTGACTATTGCTATGCAGGCTACACACATGTATAAATGTATTTACACATTTGGATTTGGTAGACATCTGTATTGTCCATTTATAACATTTTCCCCAGAATTTTCTACTTATTTAATTTCTTTACCTCAAAGAACAAGTTCTCATAGCTTGATCTGAGTGGTTTATTGTTTATTACCATATTAAAAAGAAGGAGGAGGAGGAGGAGGAGGAGAATAAGCAGAAAAAGAAAACCCTTAGTCCAAGGGCAATGTTACACACTCTCATAAATACAAGCAGTGGTGCAAAAGTTACGGCTCAGTTTTTGCTGCTGCTGGTTTTCTTTCCAAGCTGCTTTTGCATATATTAGATAAATAAATATAAACTAAGATATGTTTATATTAAACTAATGCATTCTGAGTTAAGAAGGTCACCTAAACTTTATTTTCTAAAATAATTGTAGATCTACACATTCTTCGGACTCCATTATTGTCTGCAGTGATCTAAATTTTTTTCAGTAATCTGAATGCCAGAGATGTGTCCCTTAAATTAGGCTATACACACACAGAATGGCAGGTGGGTTAAGTCACTCAGAGTATGCAAGTGACACTCCTCTGAGGCCCCTCCCTAAATGCCAGATCAGGCCACATAGCAGCCTCCAGTCGGTTCCAACTCAGAGAACAGAGCAGCAGCTGCTGGGAATTGGCTGCAGCTCAAGTCTCAGCTGTATTCTTGGCCTCCTGCCTCCTGCAAGCTCTTACTAGAGGCTCGTGACCAAGGAAACAGCTGAGCCCCCACCTCAAAGAGGAAACGCAACCGCCACAACCCCCACTGCCACCTGCTCCAGAGCCCGACAACCAACAAAATCTCCCTCATTTCACAGGGGTAAAACGGACTGCTGATTCACTCCTAGGCGTGCCAGGCCTTGCACTGAGGACAGAGGCTGGCAAAACAGGACTTACAGGGACGAGGTCATCTCGAACACCCTGGCAGAGCCAGCCACGGGCGTGAATTTATAGCACATCAGAAGTGGTTTGAATGTGTAAGTCTCCGAGCTCTAGTCACATAACAAACACGGCTTCAGATAACCTCTGAAGAATTTCCCTGAGAGCCTTCTTTCTTAAACAGAAATCGTGAATTTGGTTTTACACTGAACTGAAAAACTGCCATCAGCATAAGAAGATGGCCAGATCATTTTAACGTTCACCAATGTTCAAGAGGAGAGTCCTCAGTTACACAATATTGTTACGAAAAAGAAGCGAACAGTTGACTGTCCCGTACTTTCCTTGGTCTGCCTTGGAGCACGGCTTTCTTGGGTGCCGCGGAGCAGTGAGAGCACCTGAGCCATCAGCACACATTCCAGGTTCAAAGCCACCTCCACAGCCATGCTGCAGAGCAGAACACCAGAAAAATAGGCAGAGGGCCCTGCACTGCTTCCAGGACAGCCGGGTGGGCACGCCACTTCCCCGAACCAGCTCGGACAGCGTCACCCGCACGCAGGTCAGCACTGCTAGGAGACATTCCTGACTTCAAGCATTGCGAAATGTCCCTGGGCTCTGAGGGCACACTCCTGCTTCCCTGTCTGTGACTGGCACGGAAACTGCACATCATGTTAATAAAAATTTCTCTGAAACGAGAAGCACATAATGTTGGTGCTCTATCATTCATAACAGGGGTCTGTACCACAATTCGCTCAATCTTAGGCATGTTTTAAAGTTTTTCACAATTAAAGGTTTAATTCCTAAACTTTTTCTTTGGGATTAAATCTTAGTCAGATGTAAGTGCTGTGTTCCCAAAGTGGGCTTCAGGCCAGATGGAAGAGACCTTTTTTGTAGGTGATTTATTTCTGCTTCCAGGAAGAGAGTAAGGGGCCTGCGAACCTCTTACAGGGCATGGCTTCTTTGGAAAAGCTGACCTATAACTGGTGAAGGTTTACCTCTTCAGCCATTATGCACAGCAATTACTCTTCAATTCGGAGTTGAGATATATTTGTGTTAGGGGATCATGGAGTACCTAGAGTTATATCTTTTTCTTTCATTTTCTTCCTTTCCTTATTTATTTTTACTGTTTATTTATTTTTGTGGTACTGGGGATTGAACTCATGACCTCCAGTTCACCAGGCAGGTGTTTATGCCCCTGAGCCAAATCCCTGGCTATTTTTTTACTTTTTTACTTTCTTCAGAGGCTTCAGCCAATGCACTAAATCTCTCTTCAAAGACTTGTTGAAACTTGAAGGACTGTCCCAGCTGCAGAGAGATGAGTCACCTCACACTACACTCTTCCCTAGGGGAGTCCATATCCAGTAATCGCTCCAAAGGCCTTTCTGCCTGCAGAGCTCCCTATGGGGTCAACAGAGGCTGCTTTCACCATTTGGCTTGAATTACAGCTCCAATTCTGTCTCTACCTAATCCTGTTCCCCTCTTGCTGCTCCGTGGCATTGGCCCCAGAACTCTCCTTGGTAAACATCCTATGCACCAAACTCCACTTCAGAGCCTGCTGCCTGAAACCCTCCCTACAGCAGCTCAGGGCACCCCTTCGGAAGGCAGAAAATACTTCGCAGTGATAAGGAACCCAGGTTAAGGGTTCCTTCTCGGCTTTAAACACTGTCGTCACCTCTACGAGGTCACCTTTCTAATGCCTGATATTTTATCATATTCCATATCTTGCAATATTTATAAAGGTCTTAAATTTGCACACCCAAGTACAAGTACGCACACTTGTTTGCCAATCAGTACTTCTGGTTATTGGCTCCTGGGTGGTCACATCGCTTAATTCTGATAAAAAAGAATAAAATTATGATTTTTCCCAAAATTGAGAATTCTCATCTATACATGAAATTTGATTCTGCATGACGATAACAATTTTCAACTCTAACCTTTAGACGTCACTGTAATGCTACAAAATTTCCTGATGGCAAATTTAATGGCTATTTGTAGATATCTCCAAAAATTACATTACAAGTTTAATAGCAGCTAACGCTATGACTAACACATAATAGGAACTCAAGACACCATGATAACCTATTAATTATATCTATAAAATGTTAATCAACTTATACAAATTATTTCTTTAGTCCCTCAGTATCATTAACACTTATCTTTCAATATATCCATTATGCATATGTGACAAATGAAACTTAGGCCAAGAAAAATGCCAAAGGTAATACAAGTTAAAAGGTACCAACTGTTCCTCAGTTTCTCCTGAAAAATATACATGATTGTTAGCAACCTAAAAAAACTCTTCTGGGGAACAACCAGGACATACCAAGTTCAATTGGAATTGAATGCTGTTAATTTTCTTATACTTTATAGCAAATCATAAGAAATTGCTAGGTATTTGTATTTCTCTGTGGCTTATTTTCAAGTTTCAAACCTCCATGTAGAGCATGTACACAAAGTCTTCAAAAACAAAAGAGCAGCAGCTGAGTGTGTTGCCTCCCTGAAATCTCAGCATTGCAGAGGTCCTGGGCTTGATCTCCTCTGCCCAAAATTAGATAGATAGATAGATAGATAGATAGATACATAGATAGATAGATAGATAGATAGATAGATGATAGAGACAGATTGAGATAGATCGAGATAGATAATAGACAGAAATAGAGATAGATAGACATAGACAGATAGATAGATAGATAGATATAGTCTAAACAACTATAATAGCATGTGACACATGATATTTCTTCTATATGCTGACAAGTACTCCAGGGGAAATAGTCTATTCATGCATCTGAAAAAAGAGCAAGATAATGTCCATAAATAGTTGGCTCAGTCAGCAGAGGACTGCTTGCTCTCTGCTATCCCTCTCTGCTTACTTTTGTCTTCAGTAGCAGATTTTCAGATAATGACAATGAATCAATAAAAGAATATTAAGTTGTATTCAGTAGGCTGAGGAAATTTGTATTTAAATCGGATAAGGTAAAAGATGTGCTTACTTGGAGGGCCTGGTTTTACTTGTCTGAATATTGTCCAGACAAGCTATGTATATGTGATCAAGTATGCAATCTGCACTTGAAATGCCTGTAGAGTTGATAAGGAAAATTGTCTTAGATTCTAGCAGGTTCAAGGTGTTCTAGAAATTCTGAGAGGCATAAAGTAAGAGTCTAGCATCTGCTTACAAATTTATCATCCTTTAAAAACAAGGAATTGCTTGGCTGGGGATTTAGCTCAGTGGCTTAAGTGTTTACCTGGTAAGTGCAAGGTTGTGAGCTTGATCCCTAGTACCAAAATAACAAGAAACAAAAAACAAGGAATTACTTAACTTAGCTTTCCAAGTGTCTGTTTCTTTGCTTTTCAGTGAGTATGTTAAAGGAAGAATTCCATATGAATCTTTATCAAGTAGTTCACTAATTTTCAAGGAAACTGGTTAGCTTAAGCTATTTCATAATTCAAGAAACAAGATTACTATGTCTCACCCCATAATATAACAAAAGTAGTATCCCTCACGAAAGAACAGAGAACTTTGCACAAAATCCTTAGTCAAGGTTTATCAGTTCCCCTTTGGCCTTTGACTATTACCCATCTGGAAGTGAATTTTGCAATTGAAGTTAGTTTTTTTAATCATACACATACTGATGAGTTAGAAGCCGCTGTTGTCCTTCCCTCCCTGAGACTCTAAGTACGCAGCTCCTTCCCCAAAGCTTTCTCCGGGGTACTACAGCATCCTGTCGGGGAAGGGACAAGCTATGGCCAATACCAAAGATGGCTGGAAAGCTCAAGGTAAGGTGGGGGTTGAGGTGGCTTGTTTAAGGTGTGGAGTCAGTGGAAGCTGGCAGAGTCAGAGGTCAGTCTGCTCACAAGCAGCAGGATTAGATCAGAGTAGGAAGCTGAAAACAAATGTAAGCAGAGCAGAGCAGAGAGCAAGCAGTCCTCTGCTGACTGAGCCAACTATTTATGGACGTCATCTTGTTCTTTATTCAGATGTGTGACTAGTCTAGTGTCCTATTCCCCTGGAGAAAATGATGAAAAGCATTTCAATACAAATAGTCAAAAAATATTCAGTGATTTAGAAGTGCTTCCATGTGATTATTTACTAAAGTACTTCTTGCATTGGACTCCAGCAACAAGGAAAAACTTAAGTCACACAACCTGAGAACACCACAGAAGGATGCCAGGAGCGCCTGTCAGGGCTTGAACATTGCCCTCGCCACCAGCAATGCTTCTCATGTTCTCTGGGTGCCAGCAGATGGTGGAATGCACACCTGTGACACTTGTCACAAAAGAGCTCTCCGATGTTTTTATTACAAGAACTTATGTGAACCTTCTCTCACCGAGGTGTCCCTGAGTTTCCTCATGCTCCGGACTGAGCCAGCCCTAACAGGACGGTGGCTTAGAGCTTCCATTCTCAAAAAGTTCCTGCTTTTGTAAGAAATTCATTTTCTAGCATGTGACAGATCATTGATCATTGATTTAAACCCATCTCTTAACAACAACAACAACAACAACAACAACAAAACAAGATTCAGGAGGTATCTCTTCTCTAAAAAATCCGCTAGCTATTTATCACCTACTTCTGTGGCTCGTTCCTCTGTGTCTATGTTGCTGCTCCTAACTCTACTTCAACAGTGATCATAAGTTCCTAAAATTATCTGAGGTTTCTCAAGGATAGGAACTATCCTCTGCTTATCTCTTGGTGCCAATGACCTATAAAAGTGCCTGGAACAAAATAGGAATTAGAAATATTTTTTAAAATAGAATTAATTCTATAATTAATAAACATCATCTAATCATCTAAGCCAGGAAATATATTCAGTATTCAACTGTTTAATATATTGACTATTCGTAGTTATATTTGACATTCTAAAATGAGTGTTGAAGGCATAAATAAAATAATCTGAGTTCCTGCAGTATGATTGTCCGACAAGCAAACCTTGGATCAGCAAACACCTATGAGGTATGGAATGACCACGTCAGGTAAGGAGTCTTTCCCTGGGACAAGTATTAATGATTTATAACCATAAATTCCAAAACAATGTGTCTGCTTCATCAACAAGTATTTACTGAGTGACTAGATGTAATTATTGTCTCACAAGGTACTGATATTAACTCAGTAGAAAGGACAGTATATTTTGACTGTTGTAATAAGATCATACACAGTTGAAGATCAAAAAGACCCAGTTATGCCATATACATGCCTTTCAATAAACACTGGGAGAAGAAACAGAATAATAATTGAATTTATATTTGTCTTATTTAAATGTATTTCTAACATTAGGTGTGAATTGTTAATAAGTCATTAAGTCAAATAATTGATTTTATCTGAATTTTTAAAATAAATATAATATGGAATGGAGTGGAACAAATGCAGTAGGATGAAAGCAACTGCAATGGAGTAATAATCACAGTATATTATCCATGAGGAGTTCATGACTTTGTAAAAATTTTATTTCACATGTATGTGTGTACATGGTCACATTCATGTAGCTGTGTGTGCTACCAAGACTCCACATAAATGTAGTTTTAAATGGGTCTGTGTCAAAAGAAGTCCCTAGAATGGGTCACATCATGTTTGCATATTTGCTTGAGGAAAAGGAAACAGGATATACGCTACTAATGTCTTGATTAGCAAAGTCAGGAAGAGAAAACATGGGCTCTGATGAGATGCCTGCTGTGAAACCCAAACACTGCTGTGAGATTCAAAGACCTTATCATTTAAATATGAGGATTGATGCCTGTGATAAGATAGAGCATCTTAGTTAAAACAAACAAATGATTATCCTGGACAACAGTGTAAACAAGATTCTAATTCATGAAGCTGCTAATTGCTCTTCCCAGCTGCAGAAGATTGGCTTTTACTCCATCTCTCACCACCCACACTCTGAGGAGCATTTGCACACTCGCTCCTAAAATTCAGCGCAGCACAAGTACAGCCATTCCTAACAGAACCTGGAGGACCAAAGAGAGGTTGGTTCAGAAAAAGACTTGTCTAGATGGTAGCTACTTATAAGGGAATTCATCTCTAGGGCAGTACCAGAACTGAACTCATAAGTAAACTGCTCCCTTACAAGGTTTACTGGTATGTTGACAAGAGAAAACCTTAGCAGCATTGTTTGTAACTGAGGGAAAATACTACTGTGTTTTTCAAAGTGAGTCACAAAGTTGGTACTCAGATAGTGATATTTACACATTCTCATAGCTATTTTCACATTTTTCAACTTAAACACAGAAATGTTAATCCATAACTTAAAAAATAATAGCCACTATATTTTCATATATCTTTTTTATGTCAGATGAGAAAGGGAACATTTTATACCAAGTATATTTAATCCGCAACACAACTTAGCATTCGTATATATTAATGAAGGGAGGAAGGAAAGGAAGGAAGAAAAATGAAAAGAAGAGATGATATGGAGGGATGAAACAGAAAGGAAGAAGGAAGCAGGGAAGAAGCAAAAGAAGGAAAGAAGGAAGGAAAATAGACATTCAGGGAGACTCAAATGGCACTGAGATTATTCATACACACTGCTGTCAAAACCGTGCTCCATCCATTGTGTTCCACCATGTGGTTCAGTTCGTGCATCTGGAACGTATGCACCCAAGGTGAATGTGACACCCACTTGTACTGTCCTGGCAACTTATTGAAGAAAGGGGTCCAAGCATATAAGAACCATATCTTTTATGATAAGAGGGTATCATTTCTGCTATCCCTAGCCAGACACATGATATTATTTTTCATCAGCAAGGTTGTTTCCACCACCCCACTGAAATATAAAGATGGATATTCACTGCTTGATGATTTAAAATCTCAAAACTAACAAGCACAATAGCCAAAAAAGCCCCCGTTACTATGAAATTGATCATGTTAATAGTCTAGGGAAAGGGCTATCTTTACAGTCCATGGGGTCTTTCCTGGGCCACCTTGCTCGGATTCAGACTTGGAGATGACTTGCTGGAATGAAACAGACCCTAAAGTGCAACAATGCCGATCCAGAGTTGACTTTTAAGACTGAGTTGACTCTCTCTAGGGAAAAGAAAGTTCTGTGGAAATATCATACAGTCCAGTAAGAGAAGGCGTTTCTTTGCCTTGAACCTAAACAAAGCCTCTCCACTTGTAAGATTTGAATTGCACTCATGTTCTCCCCTATGGGTTCCACAAGTTGAATTGGAGAAAGAATGAGTACACACGCAGTTCTCCATGCCCCTCAGCCCAGTCCTGTGCTCCCCAGGGTTGTTGGAACAGCTTCCCAGGCAGCAGCAATGTTCTACAACAGGCATCCCCTAGACCACCTTCTTGTTTAATAACGAGCGCTCAGACCTGAATGACAGGAGCAGCCTCCTTCTTCTGTACGGTTTCGGGATGCGCAGGACAGAAAACATCACATCACGTGGTCAAGCATGTGTGCCGCCAGGAGGGCAGAGTGGAGCTTCAGGCACTGCCAGGGGCTTCCCTCTGCTCACGACGCACCGTCCCCTCGGTCACCTGTGCCCGCCCTGGAAGTTCCACTACACAGGGGGGCCCCGAGTGACTGGGGTCCTACTTGAAAACTGCATGTACTGCTCCAAAAGAAGCAAGGTCAGTTCTGCAGTGTTTTATGAATTATCTCAGGGAAGATGAGTTATGTGCAATCTGAAACGCAACATGAACAAAGATCTCAGTCTGTTGCAACTGGAGAAAATACAGACCAACGCCAAAGAAAAACCGGAGAAAGTGTTGTGTGGTGTTTTACAGCTTAGACTCTCAAACTGGATGGATATCCGGGGCTTGCAACCTGACTCCACTGCTGACTCTGAGTTACTGAATGTCTCTGTGCCTCAGTTTCCTCATAGAAAAATGGAAACAAGAGTCCCTTCTTAGTAGACAATTTGGAGGATTAAATATGCTAGTATAAATAAAACACTCAGAGGATGCTTACAAAATGCATATATAATATGCATTAGACATGCATTGGCTATTGATTAACTTTCACAGGGAAAAACATGATTCTATTAAACAAATAGTTAATGACATTACCTCATGAGAACACTGGCTGGAATTAATCTGCTAATATTTCTGGGAACCTGGACCTTCTGGATACACCTGAGAGCTCAGCCACACGCAGAACGGTATCTGGGCGGAAGTGTTATGCATGACAGTCCTTTTGTAACTTATCTGAATAAGAAGAAGACACCTTGCTCAGATCATTTTGAAAACAATATAGATTCCAGAGGATTCTAAAAAAAAAAAAAGCAACAAATAGAACATAGGAAGAGGTGTCAAGGATTACACAGGTATTAACTATGTCAGGCAGATTTTCCCAACTCCCAAATTTGCCCAGGCTTGTGGAGATAATACTTCTCTTCTCTTTTTCTTGAAATAAAGCATTTTTATTCATTTATTTAAGTTGAAGTTACTTTACATAACTCTGCCAAACATGAATTACTTGGTATAACTAAAAACATCATTTTGATTTTTAAAAATTTTGCTATTATCCTACAGTCAGTTTGAGTTATTGGAAAGATGTCCATGAACTTAAGCATGTGCACAAGTTTGTGTAATCATTACCACAGTCAGCTTGCAGAATAGTGACACCGTTGCACAATAACCTCACTGTGTCATTGCGTTACACTCACACCTGTCCCAGTCAGTAATCTGTCCTCTGTTATTACAGGTTTATCATTTTGAAATTTTATATAAATAAGATTTAAAAATAGTTTTGATTGGCTATCTTCTATCCTTGCTATAATGTGTCTTAGTAGCTAACTCTTTTTATTGCTGCGTAATATTTCATGTTAGAGTTGTATCACGTTAATCCATTCACCTTCTGAAAGACATTTGAGTTGTCCATTTGGGGCAGTTATGAATAAGGTTGTTATAAGTCTGTGTTTTCAGAGTTTTGTGTTTAACAATTTAATTTCTAGTGCTCACCAAATTTTATTTTTAAAATTTTTTCCTAGATTATAAAGTTTTGATTAGAAATTATTATGTTTTATACATGGATTTTATAACCTCACACTGGAGACTGTGTGTATACAACTTTATGGAAAACTATGCATTCTCTTACATTCACCCTAAATAGATGCCTCTGACTCTTCTCGTCTAGTGGAATCAGTAATCCTCATCTCTTTCTTTAAGGTACCATATGTTAAACATAAATTACAATAACATTAAATGATATTAATTTGTTTTTAAATTATATAGTAGCACTTAGTATTTCAGTTTATGAAATCTCAATGATGCAATTACTACTTTGTGACAAGAAGGTCTCTGCCTTAGCTTGGCAGTTCTTGAGATGCAGTCCCTTGGTGAGCAGTGTCTGTCAGGTGAACACTTGTTAGAAATGCAGAACTGGAATCCCACCTCAGACCTGCGGAATCGGACAATCTACAAGCCCCCCATGCATTCATTTCATTTATTGATGAATCTTTGCGTGTCACAGGGGAAACTGAAAGGGTAAATGAGGCCTCAAATACATAGGAAATATTGTGAAATGGGAAGAAATTGTTGAAAGGGAAAAAGGAACTAGGGTGGGGAAAAGGGGAAAGGAAGGAAGGGGAAAATGACAAAAATGTAAGCTAGCTACACTAGTAGTGTTTCTTAGTTCATGAAAAGGAAGGTTCATACTAACATCAATGGAGAATTTTTCATGCCCATGTCTTGTACTCTGGGTAGCTACTTTGAAGATGACAATATACAGTGCATTATTTCTAGTTATTCTCCTACTACTGTGTTATGAAATTGTTTTATTTTTTTCCAATAAAATGAAAAAATAAAAATTTAAAAACTTAAAAACTGTCTGAGCTCTCCCTTGAAGTGATGTAAGAAAACTTGCACATTCCTTCCTTCCACAGTGGACCCATTTAAACAGCATAGGTCATTTGTCTTAGATACATGTCCTGCATAACTTACTGGCCTTTATATGGTAAATAGTGTAGTTCACGACGGTCACTTGAGCATAGCTTTGGAATCAAATCTTAAATGTAGAGAAACCCCCAAGTCCTGCATTAAATAATAGATTCATCCCCTTCTTCTGTTTCAATCATGCTATTTCACTATTGCTGATGGATAGAGACTAGAGATACAGGCAAGGTTTCCTTCTTCACTGATTCTCTTCTTTAAACATGTCCAGAATGGGATATTGTTTATTACCAGTGAAATAAGTGAATTCAGAGAGAAAATGAATTAAATCAGATAGCATGGATCACCCCATAACTGATCATACGATGACAGAAATTACTCTTTTTATAATAAAACCCCAAATTTATATATAAAAATTATGTTTAAGTTCATTAACTTATGTGCAATTTATATATTTACATATATATGTTTATATCAAGATACAAGTGCAGATTTATCACACAGTATGCACTCTTATTTTCTGTTTTCTCTTGAGAAAATTTCTCCACAATGAAATTAAAACTAATCCCTATGTTTATTCCTATTCAACTAAAGCTAACTAATGCATATCATGAATTATGGAGTAAAGCAATTTGGACCAATTGTTCTCTGTATTATAAGATATATTGATATTAAACAAATTTTATATCCACCAATGCATAATGGTTTTATAATTTTCCACTTTCTCAAGATAACCAAAGGAGAAAAACAAAAGAAATTATTTTGGTTATTATGCTTCAGGTCATAAAGTAAAGTTTGACATCTAACTAGTAGAAATTATCTCTAAATTCTCTATCCAATATTTAACAAAACTAGTTATTTTGGAAAATAGTCAATAAACAGGTGCATTGTACCTACTATGTTCAACCTTTATTTCATAGTGATGTTGAAACTTCTGTTAACCTCACCACTTCCTTTGTCTGGGAAACTGACTCCTTGAGGGTAAAGAATGAAAAGACCTCTTTGATCCTGTACATCTGCCAAAAGCAACCGTCATCCTCTGCCAGGCAAACACAGAAGCTCAGGCAAAGAACGAGTGCCAATGTGTGTTCCAGGTGTTTGGGTTTTCTTGGTAGAAAACAAACAATGAATGATGAAAGCTCATATTGGGTAATTCTAACTTAAATTTTCTGGATGCTAATTTCAAGAGCAAGATACCAGTTAAAATGAAAAATTTCCCACTGAATACCAGGAAGTTCCATGAATAGGTGTAGGCAGATGGGATAAAGTTAAATTTATCTACCTGATCCTAATTCTTCCCCATGGGACTGAAAGCAGGTTTTAAGTGAATGCTGCAGTACTGTTCTCCAGGGTGGTAGGGGAAAACCTAGACCACATGTTTGAGGAGCAAGGTAATGTGTCATAACCACAAACGATCAAAAACAAAGCAAGGTCCATGAATAACTGAGTAAGAAAAAATAATGTTTCAGAGAAACATTAGCAAATAGACATAGCAAATCTTTACACATACATTTGAAAGCCCAAAGCTTACAAACCCACTAGGAAAAAAGTAGAGAGTAATTCTCTCATTTAACATTCATTTTCAAAACTGATTTTCATCTATTTGCTAATTTTTCTCTGAAACATTATTTTTTTCTTAATTACTTATTCCTGGGCATCTGTTTGTTCTTAAGTATGAAACATTTGGTGCATTAAATCAACAATATTGCTTCACATTAAGTTGGTTGGTAAGTGAAGACATAGATTAAGATGTTCAGGAGGCTTTTTTCTTTCCTCCCTTATTCTTCTACAGTATCATGTAATATATACTTACAGAAATAACAGAATCCCACTACTCTCCAAATTCATAGTTCTCATTTTCCTTGTTAGATATACATGAACAGATAACATTTTTGTGCCTCAGACTATATTTATAGTACTTTTAAAACAAATATTGATAGTATGAAATTTCATAACTTGTGTTCCTATAGGTTTCAGTTCTGCATCTGTGTGTATGTCTGTGTGTTGTGCCAGGAATCAAGATCAAGGCTCTTACATGTGCACATTAAGTGCTCTATCACCTCCAGCCCAGTTTTAATGTTTTAATGGGTACTTGGTCCATTCTGTATCCAGTATTTTACACATGGGTTGGCATTAAAGTTATCTCAAGCTCTCATCACTAACTTTGCCTGGAGAAAGAAGTGGAGAGGTGAAATTCAAACTTGGATCACCCTGGCTTCTATCTACGCCTTCCCATGATGCCAGGAGAAAGTATACCAGATGGAGAGGTGAAATCAGAAGCTGATAACTAATGCTTCAAACAGAAGCCACAATATAGATGTGTGATGCATGCAGACAAATTTCTACCCAATTTGTATCAGATCCAAAAATTAAATTCTAAAAGACTTCCTTTTCTGCTATGATCTCACTATATAATCTTCCCCTATTCTCTGATTCTTAGTTTTTGATCATCAATTCTCTGTGTTTTTATGGCAATTACAGGATAATTCATACAACAAAGAAAATAATTAAAAGGCATGAGTCATAGATTTTTCTTCTTTCCTTAAGAAAATATGCCACACCAGAGATATTGTCACTGCTGTAATTAAAATCAAAAGACAGAGCAGTTAGGATATTATTTAAGTACAGAAACATACCTTTTACATGTGAGGGAACTAATAAATATAGTTAACATTACAGAGTGCAGAAAATTAATTCTCTGACACAAAACTCCATAAATAGTTTTAGATAGTTTTTTTTTAAACTGGAAAATATTTTAATGGAATTTTATAGCACAAAATGATTCAACTGAGACAGGCAGAAGAAAATAAAAGAATACATTTAACTGTAAATTACAGTGCTTCAAATCCCCACATCGCTGGACACAGAGAATGAGCAACAGTCCTACCAGCAGCCCCCCGCTTCTCCTCTGAGGGCACAGATGGGGTTACATATCCAGCAGGTCTCTCCAGGCTCCGGGTCCCTGCCTGATTAACAAGCACTGTGAGACTCCGACCTGGCCATCTCTGCAGAGCCAAAGCCAGTCCCTCCATCACATGTGAGCCAAAGGTAAATTCAAACCCAATAAAGAAATACTGAGTTTTACTTATTGCTGGCCTTGTAGCTTCAGGAGATGATAATTGATAGCACTATAGAAATCTTGGATTTCTGTATTGATAAGAAATTTGCCTAGAGAAACAAGGCAATTTAGAGTGCAGAAGGAGCAACCCAAGAAAGTAATTCCCACAGAGCAGAACAAATGGCACTAATGACCTAATCAATACAGAAATAAGTGCAGATTTCCTCCAATAATGGCCACAGGTAGCTCCCCTAACAATTTCAGAAGAACATCACATTCCTTTCATTAGATGGTCCTATTTACTGATGTGCTGCATCAAGAGTACTTAACTGCTAACTCCTGTCAGTTCAGTGTGTCAGTAAGTTCACCAAGACTTAGCTCCTTCAGGTCTGCAGCTCTGGAAGGTCCCCGCAATGCTGCAAATAACTTGGCTAGCAGAACAAACTGGTTTGATCCTTGCTTAGGCCTAAGATTCTAATCAATAAACAACAAACAGGAAGAACATCTCATTTTTCCTTAAAACATCAAAATGTCTTTTCAGAGCTCTATCCAAATAATGAGGTGATGTTTTACACTGATTTTAGGAAAACTGATTTTAGAGCTCTTTTGCTACACCCAGTAGACAGGTGTCTGCTTACACAAATGGCCTTCCGCTGAATGCAGTCATTAGTCTTCCCTGAACCATGAACAAGTCACGAGTCTACCATATTTTATTTGAAATTGTTGCTTGGTCTTAGATAATAGTCCCAAAGTGCTCCTGGAGGAGTGCTAATACTAAACTATCTACCCTTTACCCAGACACATCTAGAAGGAGCCTAGTTAACTTTCTTTGTAAATCAGCACCAGGACCATAATCTCACCACAAATGAGTTGTGTTAGCAGATCACGAAGTTCTGTGTGTAATTTTGTGTACACAGACAGTTCTGAATTATCTGGGCTCCAACCTCCTTCTCAAATGTCCATTTGGCCTAGAAAAGGTCAAGACCTGCTGTCTGTACACAGAGCTACAAGGACGGCCTGCACTCTGGATGTCACAGACAGGCCTGCCTCCCCGAGGCACTGGCAGATTACCACATACAGCAGGGCTGTGCTGAAAAAGAGCT
>PVJX010030240.1:0-22205 GCA_004027295.1 Dolichotis patagonum
GGGCTCAGTAGAACCAGCTCACTAGCTCAGGGCCACACAGCCAAGAAGTGACAGAGGAGGTTTTGCATCAATCAAGTTGGCTCTGTCATTTGGGAGTATTGAGGGCCTCTTTATGTTAGCAGACACTGTGGTGGCAGGTGGAACCCCAGCACAACCCTAATCTTACACCCCACTGTATTCACTCTTGGTCCCTGTGTCTCCACAGTTCCCTCCACTGAGCACATGGAGCATGCTCCACTCCCCGGGTCTCTGGGTTTGGCTCCGCTCTGTGCTTTGGACATGGAAAGATGGTAGCTGTGAAGTGACCAAAACCAGGACACACAGCTGTCTGCTTGGTCTTGTGCTCTGCTGCCCTGACAAGGACATGGCACATACTGGTGCCCCCAGGAGGAAGGAGAGAGGCATGTGGCCTGGGGACCTGCCAAGATCAGCCACTGATGCACAAACTCAAGAGTTAAGTAAACACCAGACATGGTGACATAGGCTTCTATTCCCAGCACTTGGGAGGCTGAGACAGGAGGATCACTGGGAGTTTGAGACCAGCCTGGACTACCAAGTGACGTCAAGGCCAGCCTGAACTGCAAAGTCAGACCCTACCTCAAAAAGACAAAGAGCTCAGTCAACGCTTCCTACTCAACACTACTGAAATTTTGTAGGCATTTCTTATACAGCTCCATTAGCTTAATGGCTAACTGGTACATCCTGAGCCTTTGATATTTTGTCACTGCAAACATATTGACATTAACTAGACCAGAAAGTTACAAACAGATAATACTAAGGTTCAGTCAAATTTTTAAGTGTGAAGATATTCTGAGTTTTACATTATTCTCTCTTTTTCTTTCCTTCTTTTGTTTTTATTGTGCAATGCATTTAACCTAACAATTTGTATACATAGCTTCAAATGATAATCTACACCAAGAGCACTGATGTTACTTTTTACTCTAAAGAAATGTTCAACAGTGATAAATCAAACATGCTTAACTGAATTGAAGAGACACTTTATATTGTTCAAGTCAAGCAAGTTGCTCTGTTGTTCAGTAAGTTGTATCAAGTATAAAATATGTGAAGATGATCCAGAGGATAGAGACACCTTGCAACTGAAACTTCATTCTGCAGAGATACTCAACTTTGAAATGTCAGAGATCAGGAATCATTCACAATTTCCAGAGTCTCAGGGCCAACCACGGGCACCAGATTATTTTGGGAACTCTGTAATACATCTATCTGTGTATATAATTATATATGTGGAAATGGTTGGCATGATTGAATCCCTGCTAACCAGACACTACCAAGGCAAACAGGGGTACAGATGGGAAGAGTGTAATGATGTGCTCTTCACTATAAGGGCACTAGAGCACTATATATGGCTAAGTATAAGAGAAAGTCCCTAAAAGACATCTAAAGGCTGGGAAAGAAACACAGGTTTGATGACACTCATTTTTATTATGTATCATGAAACTAATCGCAATAGTCGGTTGGAAGGGGAAGAATCACAGGTGAGAATCTAAATGAAAGTGAGAAACAAATTTCTTAGGAGTTCTCAGGATATTCAGCATCACCTTTTCTAATGTGGCACACATGTTAGCAAGGGATGACCAATGAGACAGGAGGAGGTGGCTGCTGTAGCTGAGCAACAGATTTCATGTGAGAAACAGCTCAATTAAACAGGAACTACCACTTCTGAAAATCTACTCATGCTATTGACACAGGGAGGCTCCCATGAGTGCTTGTTGCTTCTTGCAGGACTCAAGCCTACCATGCTCTACTGTGTTATAGGGGAAAGGGGTTAAGTTGGACTTGTTGATTTTATGCTAATGGGTTTTGAGAGCTTTATGTATATTCCTGATACAAGGCCTTTGTTGTAGATGCAATTTTCAAGTATTTTTTGAAACAAAATTTTATGATGGCAAATGTAAGAAATGTTTTAAATATAGGATCTTGAAAATACTTGTTGTCAAATTAAAATCTCCCAGCATTTTAATTTAAGAGATAAGAATATTATCTCTTGAATTCAGTCTATAAAGATAGTGAATTTTTTACAGCCTAAAATGGGTTCTGATACCTCACCCAGTGTCTTAGTTATTTTCCTCCTTGGTGAGACAGAATGGTCAACACTCAGATTTTAAGGTAGAATGGTATATTTCAGCTTCCAGTTAGAAGAGGTTTTAGTACCTACTTTGCTGGCTCCAAGGCAGGGCAGCAGAGCAGAGGGGCACTACAGAGAAGAAACTGCTCATGGTGTTACCAGCACAAGACCAAGTAGGAGCAGCAGTGGAAGCAGCTCTGAAGCAAGCCTACTTTTCCTTGTATCCCATCCATCCAGGCCTTTTGAATGCTACCACCCACAACCATGGTGGGCCTTCCCATTATGCACACCCAGAACTATGCTAATTCCAATCTGTAGTAATTTAGTACTATACAGCCACACTCCCAGTGACACACAAGCCAAATCCAGCCAACTCTGAAAGATCTACCTATGGAGACTGGCAGCTTGGCCTGAGCTGTTTGGATTAGGAACTTTGTGGAGACCAGCATCTCGGCCTGTCTGTTTGGGACCAGTAGGCCCACCCATCACCCACAGGGAACCTCTGGGAGACTGGCATCTCTGGCATGTCTGTTTGGGACCATAGGCCTGCCCTTTACCCGCAGGGAACCTCCCAGAGACCAGCAACTCAGCCTGACTGTATGGGACACATAAGCCTGCACTTCACCTGCAAGGAACCTCCTGGAGACCAGCCTGGGACAAAGGAAGGTGTCCTGGCCTGCCCAACTTTCCACAGGCTCCGGTCCACCACACTCAGCATCTTCCTTACAACATAGGGAGCCAGGAGCCTGCAGAGGGGAGTTAGGACACGGGAAGGCAGCCAAGAGCCTGTGGGGGAGCCACCGCGGCTCTAGGAGCTGAAGGTGCAAGAGGTAATTTGCCACACATGCAGAGGAAGCTTTGCAACACCGCACAAAGCAAGGAGATATAGAAAAATGAAAAAAGGAAAGACGAAAAGGCAGGCTCAAAGCTCCAGCCTTCCCCAAGAAAGCTTAGAAGCAATGTACATAGAAGAAAAAAGAAGCCATATTCCTGAAATATCTGAAATGATATCAAATGAAGTAAAGATGCAACTAGGGAAAGCTATGGAGAAATTCAGATCAGAAATACTTGCCCAGGTAAAAGAAAAATTGATAAAAACATTGAAAAAAATAGTGAACACATCTAGTGAAGACACAGCTAAAAAGTTAGAGGAACAAAGCAAACAGATAGAATCCCTGAATGAACACTATAAGAAACAAACAGAATAAAAAAGCAGATTCAAAGAGATATACAGGAAATCAAAAATGCTATTGAAAGCTGCCAAAACCGCCTCAAAGAAAGTGAAGACATAATTTCAGACCTGGGAGATAAGATTGCAGCCAGTGAACAGGAAAGACAAGATATTTTAAAAATAACAAAAATCAGAAAATAACAATTCAACAAATGCAAGATGATGCAAAGAAAAATAACATAAGATTAATAGGGATAAAGGAAAAAGATGGGGACAGCCCAAAAGACATCAGGAGGATATTTACAGAAGTAATACCTGAAAACTTCCCAAACATGAGAAGAGAAACTGACATTTGGATAAGTGAAGCATATAGAACTCCAAACAACTATAACCAAAATAAAAGTGCACCCAGACACATAATAATCACCATCCCAGAAATCCAACATAAGAACACAATACTAAAAACTGTTAGAAAAGAGAGATGAACTGTAAAGGAAAACCTATCACAATCACAGCAGATTTCTCAACACAAACAGTAAAATCAAGAACAGCATGGAGTGAAGTATTTCAGATCCTAAAGGAAAAAGACTTCCAACCCAGACTGACATATGTGCCAATACTGTACTTCAAAATGGATGGAGAAATAAGATACTTCCATGACAAAGAACAGGTGAATAACTTCATGAACACCAAACCAACCCTACAAAGAATACTGAAAGACATTCTAGATACACACGGGAGAAAACCACCAAGCAAGGCAGACAATTAAACAGAATGGAAAGCTAAAGACACAACAGCAGAAAGATAACATGTTAACATTAAACCAATATATAACAGTTATAAACATTAATATAAATGGCCTCAACTCACCAATCAAAAGAAACAGACTGGCAGAATGTATCAAGAAACAACATGCAACCATATGCTGTCTACAAGAAACCCATCTAACCCAAAAGGACACTCATAGACTGAAAGTCAAAGGATGGAAAACAATACTTCATGCAACAGGAAACCAAAAAAAAAAAAAAAAGCAGGAGCAGCCATCCTGTTTGCAGACAATGTGAATTTCACACCAAGAATGATCCAAAGAGATATAGAAGGTCACTACATACTAGTTAGGGGAAAACTTCAAGAGGAAGAGATAAAAATCTTAAATATATATGCATCAATTTCCAGAGCACACAGCTATATAAAGCAAATACTAACAGAAAAGAAAAATCAAATAAACAATAATATAATTATAACAGGAGACTTTAACACACCATTGATACAAAGGGACAGATCAACTAGAAAGAAAATCAGCAAAGACATAACAGAACTGAATCACACCTGTGAACAAATGGACTTGATAAATGTATACAGAGTGTTCCATCCAACAACATGAGAATATACCTTCTCAGCAGTACATGGGACATTCTCTAAAATAGAACATATATTAGCCCACAGAACATATTTAAGTAAATGCAAAATAATTGAAATTATCCCATGCATGTTATCAGATCATAGTGCTGTGAAACTAGAAAGTAATGATAAAAGAAATTGCAAAAAACCTACAAACACATGGAAACTGAATAATACACTCTTGAGCTATCAGTGGGTCACAGAGTAAATTAACAAAGAAATTGAACAATATCTACAAGTAAAAGAAAACACAGACACAACTTACCAGATTTTATGGGATGAAATGAAAGCAGTCCAGGAAAATTCATTGCATTGAGTTCCAACATCAGGAAGACAGAACAAACACAAATAAACACCCTGATGCTACAACTCAAACATCTAGTAAAAGAAGAGCAAGCCAAGCCAAAAGCCAAAAGAAGGGAGGAAATTAAAAAGATCAGAGAAAAAATTAATGCAATAGAGACTAAGAAAGCAGTACAAAGGATCAATGAATCAAAGAGTTGGTTCTTTGAAAGAATAAAGAAAATTGATAAGCCCCTGGCCAACCTTATTAAAAAAGGAAAGAAAAAAACTCAAATTCATGCAATAAGAAATGAAAAAGATGAAATTACTACAGACTCAGTGGAAATACAGAAGATCATCAACACCTATTTTGAAAACCTCTACTCTCACAGGATTGATAAAACTGAAGAAATAGACATATTCCTAGATTACATATGAACTACCAAAGCTGGATCAGGAAGATGTAAAACTGCTGAATAACCCAATTTCTATTACTGAAATTGAAAATGTAATTAAGTCCTTGCCTACAAAGAAGTGTCCAGGCCCAGATGTATTCATTGCAGAATTCTACAAGAAATACAAAGAAGACTTAACTCCAACACTCCTGAAACTCTTCAATGAAATTGAAAGGGAAGCAATTCTGCCTCAATCATTCCTGGAAGCAAATATCACTCTAGTACCAAAACCAGAGAAAGACTCAAATAAAAAAGAGAACTATAGGCCAATCTCCCTAATGAACATAGATGCAAAAATTCTCAATAAATTATTGGCAAACACGATGCAGCAAATCATCAAGAATATTATACACCATGACCAAGTGGGATTCATCCTATAATGCAGGGATGGTACAACATAAGCAAAACAATAAATGTAATCTGCCATATCAAAAGAGCCAAAAGGAAGAACCACATGATCATCTCTATAGATACAGAAAAAGCTTTTGATAAAGTCTAACACTCATTCATGATAAGAAACTTACAGAGAATTGGAATAGAAAGTGTTTATCTCAATATGGTAAAGACCATCTATGACAAACCAACAGCCAGCATCCTATTGAATGGTCAAAAACTGAAAGCCTTTACATTAAAATCAGGCACAAGTCAAGGATATACATTATCACCTCTGCTATTCAACATAGTACTGGAAATAATAGCCAGAGCAATAAGAAAGGAAAGAGAAATAAAAGTATTAAGGACAGGAAAAGAGGAAGTTAAATTAACTTTATTTGCATATGACATGATACTTTACATAGAAGACCCCCAAAACTCTACTGAAAGACTCCTAGATATAATAAATCAATTCAGCAAGGTAGCTGGATACAAAGTCAATACTCAAAAATCAGTAGCATTTCTATACACTAACAACAAAAGTACTGGGAGAGAAATAAGAGAAGCTACAACATTTACACTAGCATACAAAAAAACTGAATACTTAGGAAATAATCTCATGAAAGAAGTAAAAGATCTATAGTATGAAAATTATAATACCCTGAAAAAGAAAATCGAAGAGGACCTCAGAAAATGGAAAGACATCCCCTGTTCTTGGATAGGAAGAACAAACATTGTAAAAATGGCCATTTTCCCAAAATTGCTATACAGACTCAACACAATCCCAGTCAAAATACCACGAACATACATCACATATCTAGAGAAATCACTCCTAAAATTCATCTGGAACGAGAAGAGACATAGAATAGCAAAGGCAATTCTAAGCAACAAAGGCAAGGCAGGAGGCATCACAATCCCCGACTTGAAATTATACTACAAAGCTACAGTAATAAAGTCAGTATGGTACTGGAATAAAAACAGACTGGAGGATCAGTGGAATAGATTGGAAGATACAGCCACAACCACATGCTCACTCAAACACCTTATGTTTCACAAAGGGGCCAAACATGCTTGTTGAAAGAATGACAGTCTCTTTAACAAATGGTTCTGGAAAAATTGGCTGTCCATATGCAGAAGACTAAAACTAGACCCATGTCTATCACCATACACTAAACTAAAATCTAAATGGATCAAAAATCTAAATATTAAAACAAACACTAAAACTGCTGGAAGACAAAGTAGGTAAAAATCTCAAAGATATATGGGGAAGAAGAGAATTCATGAACAAGAACCAAACTACATGGGAAAGACTTCCCAGAATCAATAAGTGGGACCACATCTTATTAAAGAGTTCTGCATGTCCAAAGAGGTTTCCAGCAAAGTGAAAAGAAAACCCACAAATTGGGAAATAATCTTCATGGACAGTTCCTCAGACAAAGAGCTTCTGTCTGAGAACTTATAAAGAATTTATAAAGAACTTATAAAGAATTTTAAAAAATCAGACCCTCAAAATTCAAAGACCCAATCCAAAAATGGGCATCTGAAATGAATACACAGTTCTCAGATGAACAAATACGGATGGCAAATAAATATATGAAAAAATGTTCATCATCATTAGTCATTAGAGAAATGCAAATTAAAACCACACTGAGATTTCCATCTCACCCCAGAAAGAATGGCCAGAATAGAAAACACTACCAACAACAAGTGCTGGAGAGGCTGTGGGGAAAAAGGAACTCTTCTACACTGCTGGTGGGAGTGTAGACTGGTGCAACCACTGTGGAGGTCAGTCTGGAGATTCCTCAAAAAGCTGGGTTTGGAAGTCCCATCTGACCCAGCTATTCCACTTCTGGATATGTTCCCAGAAGAACTGAAAACATCATACCACAGTGATGTATGTGCCCCCATGTTTATAGCAGCACAATTTGTAATAGCCAGATCTTGGAAACAACCTAAGTGCCCATCAACTGAGGAATGGATTAAAACGTTGTGGCATTTTTATACAATGGAGTACTACTCAGCTATAAAGAATGATCATATTGAGATATTTATAAATAAAGGGACACAACTTGAGACCATTCTCTTAAGCGAAATAAACCAAACTCACAAGGGTAAATATTGTATAGTCTCCCTAGTATGAGAGTTGGTAAGAGTATATAAGATGTTATGGTAATCATGAGTCCCCATCTCATAGCTTTGAAGCCTTTCAATGTTTTCAATCATCAGTTGGAATGGTTTTATTCTCTTTTGTTTGACTATATCATGCATGATGGTATGAACAGCTGTTTTGAGGAAAACAAAACATTATGACAGCTAGTGTTGATTTAATATCAGCCTTCTTAGAAATTCTACCATCCTTCCATTCTTCCACTACCATTGGTTCTATCTATCACATTGTGTCTTATTGGGATTTGAGTATGTGTGATAGTTTAAACAAAATTTTTCTATCGAAAATGAGATATTATAGTACCCATTGATCATTTTCTGTTATTCAGTTCAGAAAGCCCTGTCATTCTATCACTCTTTGCATGGCTTTATAATATTTTGTTATGTTTGATATTATTGTATTTGAAAATATGCTCAACTATAGCAGAGTAAGAGATATTGTGATAGCTATGGTTATGTCCAGTTGTCTTAATGTAAAGTACTGTGTTGCCTATGTTGTCCTGTTCTGATCTGCTCTGTACTGCCCTCTTTTGTTTTATTCCCTTTAAAATAAAATAAAAAAATAGCTCTACCTATGAGGACAGAAGTGTTTTTGGGGACATCTAGAAACAAGCTACAATGTTTAGTATAATGATTTTAGTTTTCTGTAGAAGTAATTTGACTGAATGACCTGCTACGTTAAAACTTTAATATGCTTTGTCCTTGAATGCTATTTCATTTTCTTCTTTATATTTTGGTTAATTTAGGGTATATTTTATACATACGTAACAATCACTTTCATTGGAGGGAGTTTGTACCTTTACATGATATGTCTCAGGTCTTTTTTCCCTAACCCACTTTGTATCCATTTTCCCTTTATATTGTCTTTTTCTTTCCCATTCTTTTGTTTCTGCCTCCCCACCCTTTGTTCCCTTTTCTATTTGAATCTTCTCTTTGTATTTCCCAGTATCTATTATATATTTTGGTCCTAATTTACCTTTCCAGTTTCTCACAGCAGAGAAACAAGGTGAAATTTTAATATGTGCATCCAACTTATTTCACTTAAGAATATGGTCTCTTTTTTTTATCTTTTTCTTTCCTACAATCCCTCATTTCTAGTTCCTTTTTCATTTGACCAATTTCTTTGTATTTTCCAATATCTTTTATAAACTTTCATCCATATTTACACATTTGGTACCTCACAAGAGAGAAATGATGTGATATTTATATGTGTCCAATTTATTTCACTTACGAATATGATCTCAAGTTGCATCTATGTACCTAGAAAAGGCTTAAATTTAACTTTATTTATTGCTGAGTATTAATCCATTGTGTTTATAAACCACATCTTTTTTTCATTCCTTGGTTGATGGGCATTTGGGTTGTTTCCAAGATTTAACTATTACAAATTGTGGTGCTATAACCATGGGTGTACATATATGGTTATGATGTAATGATTTCACTTCTTCAGGGGAGATAGCCAGAAGGGGAATAGCAGGGTCAAATGGAATCTCTTATCCTAGTTTTCTGAGAAATCTCCACAGTGTTTTCCACAATGATTGTACCAGTCTACACTACCACCAGCAGTGGAGATGTGTTCCTTTTTTGACACCACTATTCCAGCATTTTTTATTGGTTGATTGCTTTATCATAGCCATTCTTCTTTTTAATATATAATAAAATTTAATAGACTTTTTTAACATTTATAGAGTAAAAATCCAAAGTTTCAGAACAAAATAATAAGAAAGTAGCAATGGTTAATACATTGTATATAATTATCTTTAAATTAGTTACTCATAGTACAAGATATAGGCATTTAGTTGTCTGAAGAACATTAGCACTATCCTTTCTTTTCAATGAACTAATAGAAATCACTAACATCATTATCTTACTGTCTTGTATAATATATATATATATATATATATATATATATATATATATATATAATTCTTTTCTCCTTTCCCCATTCCCCATTTCTCTTTCCTTTTGAACAGTTTCTTCTGATTTTGCAATATTTATTTTACCTTTTGAATTTTATTTACTTTTTCAGCTACTCACCCTAGGGCAATAATATGATGTTTACACACGTAGTCTGGTTAATTTCACTTGTAAATGTGGTCTCAAGTTTCATCCATTTACCTTTAAAAGTCTCAAGTTTCTCCTTATCTATGCCTCAGTAATACTCCATTGTATAAAAAGGCAACATTTAAAAAATTATTTAAAGAAAGAAGAAAAACCCAACAAAACAAAACCGAAAAAATGCTAGCAATGATACAAAAGAACAAAAAAACCACTAAGAAATCACTACCTGACAAATCACATACCACCACTTTGAAAACAGTTGTTGAAGTTAAAAAATTAAAGCACACAAAGTAGACACTCAAACATTGAGACTGTTAACAGTTCTGCTCAATGATCCAACAAAAACAGCAATATGGTCATCTATCTTACACATTTAAACATCCATACAGTTACATCCTTTAGAGCACTTTTTTCCCTCAGTTTTTTAAAGTAGCAATTACATATTTTGGGTTTCATTATTCCTACAGTTCTTATCACTCTTCACACTAGAGACACAATGTGATATTTATAAATACGATTCTTATTTATTTCACTAATGAGGATACTCTGAAGTTGTATCCATTTCCCTATGAAGGCCTCAATATCATCCTTCTTCGTAGCTGAGTAATATTCCCTTGCATTACAATACCACATCATTTTCATCCACTCTGTGGTTGATGGGAATCTCGGTTGTTCCCAAGATTTAACTATTACAAATTGTGCTGCTGTAAACATGGATGTACATATATAACCCTGACATGATCTTTTCCGTTTTTCTGGGAAATACCCAGGAGGGGAATAACTGGATTCTCAGAAAACCAGGAGCTTCCAATCCTAGTCTTCTGAGAACTCTCCATACTGATTTCCATAGTGATTGCACCAGTCTACACTCCCACCGACAGTTGACCAGTGTTCCTTTTTTCCCTGCAGCCTCATCAACATTTGTTTTCAGTTGATATCTTGATGGCAGCTATTATTTCCAGAGTGAGATGATATGTCAGTGTTGTTTTAATTTGCATTTCTCCATTGACCAGTGATGGTGAACATTTCTTTATGTATTTATTTGCCATTTGTATATCTTCATCTGAGGACTCTGTTCATCCCAGATGCTCATTTATGGAGAGGGTCTTTGAATTTGGAGGGCTTCACATTTTTAATTCTTTGTATATTCTTAATATAAGTCCTTTGTCTCAAGGGTTACTGGATGAAATTCTTTCCCATTCTGTGGGTTTTCTTTTAACTCTGTTGGTTATTTCTTTTGAAGTGCAGAAACTTTTCAATAATATGAAATCTCAATTTTTGATTCTCTGAAGTTTTTCCCATGGAGTTTGCATTTTATTCATGAATTCTCTGCCTACCCCTATATCTCCAAAACATCTACCTAACTTATCTTCCAGTAGATTTAGTGTTTCAATTTTGATGTTTAGGTCTTTGATCCACTGAGGCTTTAGTTTTGTGCATGGTGATAGGCAAGAATCTAGTTTCAGTCTTCTCCATGTGGAGAGCCAATTTTTCCAACACCATTGATTAAAGAGGCTATCTTTCTTCCTGTGAACATGGTTAGCCCATTTGTCAAATATCAGGTGGTTGATTGTCTTTGTACTTATACTTGCATCTTCTAATCTGTTCGATTGATTCTCATGTATATTTCACTGCCAGTACCATGCTGATTTATCACTGTATATTTGTAGTACAATGTCAAGTGAGGAATTGAGATGCCTTCTGCCTTGCCTTTATTGCCCAGAATTGCCTTTGCTATTCCAGTTTTCTTCTGGTTCCAAATGAACTTTAAGGGTGTTTTCTCTAGATCTGTCAGGTATGTCAATAATATTTTGATTGGGATTGTGTGAAATCTACATAAAAGTTTTCAGAGGATGGCCATTTTCACAGTGTTGTTTCTTCCTATACAAGAGCAAGCAATATCCTTCCAATTTCGAATACCCTCTTCAATCATCTTTTTTTAGTGTAGTATAATTTTCAGCATATAGATCTTTTATAGTCTTACTTAGATTGATTCCTAAGTACTTTATTTTTTTTGGATGTTATTTTGAAGGATGATATTTCTATAATCTCTTCTTTGATGTTTTTCTTTTCTGTGTCTTTTTTCTCTTATAAAATCATATTGCACATATTGAGCAAGGACCCTTACAGTGACCTGAGGATACTTACAGTGGTAACCTCCAGAGCCCCCAGTCAGTTGGCTCTGGAAAATTCCCCTTAAGTCACAAACATTGGATGGGTTCCTGATGACCTCCTGTGGCAGTCACTCAGCCTTCTGCCATCTTCCTCTCTTGGGGCTTATCTGTTGGTCAAGCTGCAGGTCTATTATGGAGGTGAGGAGAATGACCTCACAGAACTATGCTGCCTCTGTCACGGATATTTTCTGTGACCTCACCCACAGTTCCCAATCCATGCTCTACCATAGGCTGACCTTTTAACTTTTTCCCAGTAGTTTGGCCACAGTGCCTTGCAGCTCCTTCTGCCTGCAGTGCAATGCAATCCAAGTGGCAGGTATAATAAAGAAAAACATATATTTAATTGGTTGTATTTTTCTGAAGATTATCATTGTCCAATGTGTTCATAAATTACAGTGTTGATGGATCATCATTTTTGAGCCTGAATATTATTCAAATAAACTTCTCATGTTATCAGGTTTCCCTGTGTCTGCCAAATTATTTTGCCTCTTCTTCAGTAGACAGCATTTCAAACTATAGATATCAAATACTGTGAACCATGTGTTGCCTGTAAATCCAACTAAACCTCTACCCTGAAATCTTGTAAAGAAGCAAGTTATGAATCAGTTTTCCACAATATGAAATAAGTGATATTTGGGTGTCATTGTTCACAGTAGAGATGAAGACAGAACAAGCAAGTCTGTAGGAATAGTGCATGTATCTATGAATACACGTCATGGGCCATGTAGCATCAGCAATGATAGAGGAAGCAACGTTAACCTGTGTTTAGTGCTGAGTGTGTGTTGAGAAAGATGGTGGGTAACCGTTGTGCTGCTTTGTGTGACAGAAGTCAGAGGAGAATAGCATTTCTGTTCTAGTTACAGAGATAGGGACCTGAGGGCAGTGTGAAATAACCAGGCATGTGTGCACTGGCAGTAGCTATCTAGGAAAAACATCTGTCCCCTGCTTGGATCAGTGAGCCCTGACACTGCACACATTAGCAGGAGTATGTGCTCCTGGTATCTAGAGATTAGGCAGCAGAAACATGAGGTTCCAGAATGGCAGCAACACAGAAAAGTTTTTCTTCACAATCAGGTAAACAGAGCCCAGCAATCCAGGCACTGGACCCCCTATAGCCAAGAGAGAAAAAAGCCTGGCTACTGCTTCACCTGGCAGCAGACCTTGATGTCATCCACATGGTGCTGATTTTAGATGCCAGGTAAATGCACAAATTCTGAGAGTAAGAAGGCTTCCACCTCGATTGCAAAGGGCCTGGGAGGCCAAGCAGTGTGCTCCTGAGAGGACAGTTTGTAATGATGTAAGTGGAGACCCCAGAAGTTTGGAAAAGTCAGGAAAGTGGATCATCCAAGTAAAGCTGCAAAAACCAAGCAAAGAGGGTTTAAGAGAGAAGGTGAAGGAGCTGAAATCCCTGAAAGTGCCATGGGGGTGGAATCGCCCAAGCCTTTTGGAGCTTACAACCAGATTGCTTCAAATGCTGAGTATGGAATTCTAGGACCTAATGTTCTTCTGCTGGATGTTGGACTTGCTTTTTTCCAATGCTTTATATTCTCCCATGTGTAACTTTTGGAATAGTAGTGTTTATTTTGTGCCTTTGCATTTCAGAAATATTTAACCTTGTTTCACTTGTACAGGGGGTTACAGTTAAGAGTTTTCCATAGCTATTGGAGGAGACTTGGGACTTTGACTTCTCAGCAATGCTGAAAATGTTAGGACTTTGGCAACTCTTGCAGATGGAATAAATGTCTTTTGTATAAAGGTTGTACATGAGTCTTTGGGGGCCAAGGGTGGAATGTCATGGTTTATGTAGCTGGCCTCCAGGCCTGATGTATTTGCATTGCACATTTGTGATTGGTTCATTGTCTACTGCTTGGATTGGTGGTGTCAGTGCTACACTCTCCTAGGGGGTGGAGCCAGGATGTGATGTAACGGCAGAAAGAAGCGGTGTCTTTCTCTCTTGCTGGTTCCCACTTGCTGTTTACAGCAGCCATGAACTGGGGCCCTGCCATGCCACCCTGCCTTGGAGCCAACTGAGCATGGACTGAAAACTCCAAAAACTATAAGAAATAAACCTTTCCTTTCCCAACCTTGGTCATCAGGTATTTTGTCTCAGAGATGAATAAAAAGTAACTGAGACACCCTTAAATCCAAAAGACAGCATAATACCTGAAACAGAAACCAAAGATTCAAAGGGGCAAGTTGCCCATGAGTAACAAAGACACTGAATGCAAAGTCAAATGGGTGAAAAGCCACAAATTACAAATGGTTGGAAAGCTCCAATTAAAAATGGGTGGAAAGTCCTAAATTACCAGAGGGTGGCCTTACTCTGGCATAGAAGGAACACTAGGCTCCTTTTGTGGTGCAGAAAGAGCACTAGGCGATTGCAAATGTGTGCACTCCAAACAAAATACTTACAGATATTCGGCCAAGGGGTGAAAAATATGAGAAGCATCCACCTGTCAATACCTGATGAGCCCCCAAAATGTCATACCCCCCAAATGAGGCAAAATCCAAAAGAAAAAAAAAAGAAAAAGAGGTGATCAATTTAAGCTGGTATCCAGCAGCACAGATGCAATGGAATTTCAGAGCTGTGCAACTAGGTTAGGTTTCTTAGGGGTTTACAATGGGAATAAACTGCAAAGAAAGGGTGGGAAGGGGACTGAGACCAAAGAATTTGGTTTGGAGGTGAGTCTCTTTGCAGAGACTGATAGCTTTGTGGGAAAACAGCAACATGTGGTGGGCCGATTATGGGAAATTACAACATGTGGTCACCAATTTTGGGAATATGCTGCTTCACAGAGGGAGGTTTACAGAATACAAACGTTGAGACATTGCAACTAGTGGTCAGCTAGTTGCAGGAATTTTGCAGAGAAAAATGGTTCAAAGAGAGTACAGGAAAACAGGGAAACAGCCCGTACAGAACAGGATGGTGGCACCTTGGTTAGAGTGCAACAATCTTTTGTCTTGAGCTACACTTGGCAAGGCACAGGACCACACATGTGACAACAACCAGGAAATCTTCATATGAATATCCTCCTCTTCGGGAAATTTTAATGTCGTTTTCATTGTCAAAGTCTTTTTTATTCACTTTGATGGGCTCTCCTTCTTCCCTATTTTTTCCATTATCTTCCCTTCACTTCCAAGTTGCGATGCTCCCTTATGAGTCTTGATATCTATTGTCCCGCATCTTTCCATACATATTCGACTGGGAAACATATTGAAAACATCTCATTGATAGATTACATGTTTTAGGACAGTTGCCATTAAAAGTCAACTTCAACCATAGTCTGGGATTTCAAATCTCATGTGTCTGCACGGACTTTAGTGCTGAGAAATTCCACAGCAAGTTCTTGGTCCGCTTGGTATCAATGCCAGAATCAATTCACTGAAGAACTAAGGAAGAGGTCTCAGCCAAATGACAGACTGCACAAGGGCAAAAAATGCTCAAGGGAGGATCAATGAAGAGCTCACCCCCTATTTACAGGGATATATCATGTGCCACTGGCACTGTATAGATAGGAAGATTTGCACATAGTTTTTATTTACTCATGAAAAAATCATAAAAATCTAAGCAATGAAAAGTTCAGAGAAAATACTGTTGTATATTTGATCTCTAGTAATCCACCCTTTTCATATCTTGCCTTAAAGATATATACCTCCAACTAAGGTCTCGATGACACCACCCAGCATTGTGACTGAGGTCCCCAAAGTCAAAAGTGTCATTGATCCTGGGGTCTAGGTCACAACGCCTTTCAGAGAATCACAACCCAAGGTGGCTGCCTGGCAAACTCAAGCCTCTTGATTTCTGTATTCGGGGGGGGGGCACTTCTGCAGAAGATTTCCAGCTGACACAACCACAATCATTCCAATCATGCAGTATTTTTCTTAGACTCCCTAGGTTTTACCATAATTTTCTTGCCAGTTGTACTGATCAGAATGTGTGCACACAATTTTAAATGTGAATGAAACTTAGTGGACAGAGCTCTTGCTCTGTCATGGGGCCTAATGTTCCCATACTGCACTCCCACAGTCCATAGTTTTCTTGAAACTGATGGAGAGGGAACATTTCATTAGGAGGACTAGGCAAAATAACTCAGACATTTTCCCCATAGAGAGGGTTTGTTCTCTAAATCTGCAAGCTCAGCACACAGGACGTCCAGAGATCTTGCCTACATGGTGGCATCAATTCACCCTGGAAGCCAGGAAGCCCTGTAGAAGTCACTACAAAAAGTATGACAAAGCCACAGCATGATATTTTGCTATTCCTGCTTTATGTTCCCTGTTTCTCTTTGGTTCACATTTGTCAGAAACTGATTGATAGGAGGTCAGCAGGTGAGCCATCATAACCCTGGTAGCACTAGACATGACGTTTTGTGTCATGACATGAGCAAGCAACATACAAGAGAGACAATCGTCAGCAGGGTTTCCCAAACTCCAAATTTAACCAGGTGGAAGAGAAAGTCTTAAAAATGGAGTCAAAATCCCAAGTCTCCTCATTGCCCTTAATATTCCTTCCCACTATGAAATATTTATTCTCCAAAACTCATGTTAACTATGTGGCCTTCTGGTCCTCATTGTGATATCCTGGGCCTCAGCCTCAGGACTCTGCAAATTTGAGCACTTCAGCACTATTTATGCTGGCCTACTGTGGATTTGTGTGCACTGAAATGGACTCACCTGTGTGTTCCAGCTTTCATTTGCTTCTGAAGTGAGAGAACACTACAATGCCTTTCAGTTTTTAGAGTGTCCAAACTATAAGATATCTGATCTCAAAATTTTGGTAGAAGACAAGCATTCCTTAAGAACCTAGGGAGGTTGAAAAAAACTGACAAGTCCTTGAGAGTTTCATGTCAATCTCTCTTTGGGAAAGCTTTCCTACAGTATTTTGTAGGAATTTCTGGGTTTTAGTCTGAAGTCCACATGCACATTTCATAAGAGAAATCTCAACTTTCATACCCCTCTATGAAATGCCACCTTGCATCATTTGGATTAGCTAATGGAAGAGAAACCTGAGAAGAGACACAGGACCATTTTCTCATTGCTTGAAACTCAGAGGACACACTTCAGAATTACTTGTAAAAATACAAGGGAAGTACACTCTCTCTATTCAGCACTGCAGCTGTGGGCAAACACTGAGCTCACAAAATTCTTAGAAAAGGTACTGGTTTTAAAAGGCAAAGGGCTTTTCCTTAGTGGAAGAGGGCATTCCTCAGAGGCAAAACTTTCAGGAAATAGACCATGGAAAGCAGAAATGCCTACAAACATATAATTCAAATTTCTGCTTAATTCCTAAGCAAAGACATTGGCTACAGGTCAGGGGATGGGATTGGAATGAGCAAGAGATGAGTGCATATCACAGCAAACCAACAACTTTGTAGAGAGCAGGAAAATTACCCAGGAATCCCAAATCCTTCCACAAGGGGGTTGGGGGTCAAGCCAGTCAAAATTTCCTTTCACAAGGAAGCACCTTCTGACAGGACCATTAAGAAAACAGAGGAAACATTCCAAGTGTTTGGTAAAAAGTGGCTTAGAGCAACGTGGGGGTTGGGTGAAGCTTCTCAGCACCTGTCAAATTGTCTGGTTTTGATGGGAGACAAACTATTCTCATGTATTTTTTATCACCTATATTGTTTCCTGAAGAGCTGTTGGAGAAGTCCATTCTAAAATGGGAACATGACTGGTCTGTCTAACACAGGTAAAGCTACTAAATCTGAAACAATAGAAAAAAACAACTAAATCACCAAAAGCCAAAACATGAAAACCAAAATGTCACAGTGTTTTTTAAAAACATCCTGGAATTCATATCTATTGAAGTATTTTATGTTGACCTCTATAGTCGCCAGAACATCTAGCTCAGGTAATCTCCAGCTAAAATTCAAAATATCATGTGAACTTGTATTGTGATTTGTGGAGGCTTGACACTGTAGAAAAGTTCTAGGTTTGACCCCTGGAATAGTCCCAAATGTGTTATTTATGGAAATGTATACCCAGGTATTGGGGTTTTTTATGTGTGCCATTTGGTCTCCCCCTAGGTTTTCCATGATGATCTACTGCCTTGAGCTACATTGCCGAGGCAGCAAAACACACATGTGACAACAACCATGAGATATCCATATGAATACTCTCATCTTAGAGTTATTGTATTTTCCTTACATAGCCAAATTTTTTAAACTTCACTTGAATGACTCTTATTGTTTCCATTTTTTCCATTATCTTCACTTCTCTTCCACATTTCTATGTTCC
This sequence comes from Dolichotis patagonum, assembly GCA_004027295.1. Lineage (NCBI taxonomy): Eukaryota > Metazoa > Chordata > Mammalia > Rodentia > Caviidae > Dolichotis > Dolichotis patagonum. The sequence goes on from PVJX010030240.1 coordinate 18,409, forward strand.
CTTATGAGTCTCGATATCCAATATCTTCCATTTTCCACACATATTTGACTGGTAAACATGTTATAAACATGCTCATTGATAGATGACATGTTTTGTGACAGTGACCATTGAAATTCAACATCAACCAGAGTATGGAACTTCAAATCTTAAGTGTTTGCATGGGCTTCGGTGCTGAGAAATTCTACATCAACTTCTTGTACTGCCTGGGAATGATGCCAGCAATTGTTCACTGCAGAACTTAGGGAACTGTTCTCACCCAAATGACAGCGTGCACAAGGCCAAAAAGATGCTCAAAGGAAGATCAATTGAGTGTTCAACCACCATGAACAGGGATATGTCACATCCTCCTGGCATTGTAGGCATAGGGAGATTTGCAGGCATTTTTTATTTACTTGTGAAAAAATCCTAAAAATCTAAGCAATGAAAAGTTCAGAAAAAATACTGTTGTATATTTGGCCTCTGGTAATCCAGCCTTTTCATATCTTGCCCTAAACGTACATGCCTACAGAGAATGTTTCCATGAAAATGGTCAGCATTGTGATTCAGGTCCCCTATATCAAATGTATGACATTGACTCTGGCATCTAGGTCACAATGTTGCTCTGGCAGTCACAGCCAATGGTGGTTGCCTGGCAACCTTAAGCCTCTTGATTTCTGTATCCAAGGGTTGTTCCCACCTCTGCAGCACCTTTACCCAGACACAACCACAAAAATTTCAATCACGCAGTATTTTCCCTACATGTTGTAGGTTTTACCATAATTTACTTCCCAGTTGTACTGATCAGAAGTTGTGCACACATATTTAGAGGTAAGAAAAATTTCCTGGAGAAGCTCTTGCTGTATCATGAGGTCTAATGGTCCCAAACTCTACTCCCACAGTCCATGATTTTTTTGAAACTGATGGAGAGAGAAAATTTCATGAGGAGGATTTGGCAAAATGAGTCAGGATTTCTCTTATTAGAGAGGGCTTGATCTCTACACCTGCAAGCTCTGCACACAGGCTGCCCAGGGCTCTTGCCTACATGGTGGAATCAATTGGGCCTGCAAACCAGGAAGCCCTATAGAATTCTCTCCAATAAGGAGAAGCCATGCATGCATAAATTTTTGGCATTCCTGCTTTATCTTCCTTGCATCTCTGTGGTTCAAATTTGAGAGAACCCTAGTTAGTGGAGATCAGCACATGAGCCACCATATCCCTGGTGACCCTAGACCTGAGATCTTGTCTGGTTACATAAGACATCAACATCCTGGATGGCCAAACATCAGCAGGGTTTCCAAAACTCCAAATTCAACCAAGTGGAAGAGAATACCTTAGAAATGGAGTCCAAATCCCAGTCCCCTCAAGGCACTTAAAGGTCCTTCTCACTATGAAATATTTATTCTCCACAACTCATGACAAGTTTGTGGCATTAGGGGGCATGTTGTAATACACTATGGGCTGCAGTCTCACGCCTCTGAACCTTTGAACACTTCAGCAGTGCTCATGTTGTTCTGTTGGCTAATTGTATGCTCTGCATTAGACTCAGCTGTATGCTCCAGCTTTCATTTGCTTACAGAGTAAGAGGACATTATAATTTTTTTCAGTTTTTAGATTGTCCAAACTATAAGATATCTGACCCCAAAGATTTGGTAGAAAGAAAGAATTCCTGAAGAACCCATGGTGGTTGAAAAAAACTGACAAGCCCTTGAGAGTTTCATGTTTATCTCTATTTGGGAAAGGTTTCCTATATTATTTTGTAAGAATTTCTTGGTTTTTTTCTGAGGTGGAACTGCACATGGCAGAAGGGAAATCTCACCATTTGTCCTGCTCTATGAAATGCCACCATGTGTCATTTGTATTAGTTAATGGAAGGAAAACCTGAGAAGGGGCACAGGAATATTTTCTCATTGCTTGAAACTCAAAGGACACACTTCAGAGTAACTTGTAAAATTACAAAGGAAGTGTACTTTCTTTATTGAGCACTGCAAATGTGGGCAAACACTGAGTTCCCAAAATTCTTAGAAAAGGTGCTGGTTTTAAAAGGCAAAGGGCTTTTCCTCAGTGGAATAGGGCATTCCTCAGAGGCAAAGGTTTGAGGAAATAGACCATAGAAGGGAGGAATGCCTACAAAAAAAGTTATTAAAATTTCTGTTTAATCGCTAAGCAAGGACATTGGCTAAAGGCCAGGGGATGGGATTGGAATGAGGAAGAGATGAGTGCATATCACAGCAATCCAACAACTTTTTAGAGAGCAAGATAATTACCCAGGACACCAGAATCTTCCCACAAGGATTTTGGGAGTCAAGGCAGTGAAAAGTTCCTTCCACAAGGAAGCACCTTGTGGCAGGACCATTAAAAAGACAGAGGAAACATTCCAAGTGTTTGGTTAAAAAGTGGCTTTGTGCAAAATGTGTTTGGAGTGAAACAAGTCACTACCTGCCAAATTGTCTGGTTTTGATGGGAGAAAATCTTTTATCATGTATTGCATCCCTGAAATTGTTTCTTCAGACCTGCTAGAGAAGTGCATTCTAAAATGTGAATGTGACTGGTCTGTCTCATACAGGTAATGCTGGAAATTCTGAAGCAATAGGAAAAAACCACCAATTCACCAAAATCCAAAGCATGAAAATCAAAATGTTACAGTGTTTTTGTTAAAGGTCCTGGAACTGATGTCTATTGAAGTATTTTATGTTGACCTCTGTGGTCGCCAGACTATTTGGCTTAGGTAATCTCAAGCTGAAATTCAAAATATCATGTGAACTTGTATTGTGATATGTGGAGCCTTGACACCACAGAAAAGATCTATAGAATTATGGAGCCTTGACACCATAGAAAAAAACGTGGATTGTTATCATCACAGCCTGCATGTCTCTGGATAAGGTGGCTGCTTAGAGTTGGAAGGGGAATTGGTACATTTTGTTTGCCAGCCTGCCTGATGGAAGGAGCTGTGATCTGCCTGTTCCTGTCTGGCATTGAATTGAATTGTGCAGCCTTGCATTGTGCTGGTTCCCAGACTGGGTTTGCTTCCTGGTGTGGCCTTGCCTTTATCCTCTATCTGCAAATGGCTCTGATTCATGGGGAGAGACTGGGGTCTGGCTATTCCTGTCAGGCAGCAGCCACACATGGCACTGGTCCCCAGACAAGGCTTGCTTTCGTGCCTGATTTTAAGATAAAATATATTAGTGATACTATAGCCAAAGAGATAAGTTTATTTAGTATCATTTTTTAATTTTTTCTTTTGTCCTACTGGAAAAAAAGAATAAAGGCTCAAAATGTTACATAATTGGGATGACTTGGGACACTAATGTCACCAATAAGTCCTTAGAAAATATCAGGTTTTGTTTTCAGTGCCTAGACACACAGCTAGTTTGTGTAGCTTTAAAGTCTATACTCTAAACCAACACTTCTCAAATTTTAATGTGCTTACAAATAACCTGGGCATCATGTAAAAATGCAGATTTTTATTCAGCAGATATGGAATAAGCCATTAGATTCTTCATTTCTCATCACATTCCAGGTAAGGCTGATTATGCTGATCTACAATAATGCTTTGAGAAACAGTAAACTGGAGCATTTAATCACTATGGGACTATTATAAACACTATTGATAGTCATCATGTCACTTGAGCTCTAGGAAAGGAAAAAGTAGATTAGGAAGCTTGATTGTGGTAAGAGTCTTGGATTAGATATTGAGAAATTTCCTTTAAATGTGTGTATCTGAATCCATGGATTTTAATCATTTTAGTGGAATTTGATCTCAGAATAAGTATTAGAATAGGGTATTAAAAGGGGTAACTGACTGTATGACATGTTGGTTT
>PVJX010030241.1:0-22229 GCA_004027295.1 Dolichotis patagonum
TCTCCATGCTATTCAGTCATGCTTTTTCTGCCTTAAGACTTCCTGACCATAAACTAAGCAAACTGATGTTGTTTAGGAACTGGATCTCTGACAGATATATGGAGAAAGATCTTTCATCCTTAAAGTTTAGAGTACTGTGTCTCAGCAATGGAAAAGCTAACCAAAAGAGAAAAATGAGTACCAGAGGTGAGATCATTACTATAAATATATCTGACCATATGATTCACAAGTTTTTCAACTGATCTGTGGAAGGCATCTGGAAAGGCGCAGAGATACAGGATAAAGAAGCCTTAGAATACTGTAAGCAGATCTTGATAAACAACTAAATTCAGAGTTTAGACAACCAGCATACTAGTAGGAAAGTAGAGAGTAAATGTCAGGCTCATAAGGTCTCAAATGAGAATGAGGACTGTATTGAAAACTAGACTAGAGGATATGCATGATTCATTTTAGCAAATTACGTGCTTATGGTTTGGTCATGTGCTAAGACCTTGAGTGAACCTAAATTAAGAGTGGTGACTAGTGACTAGCAGAAAAAAATGTTGAGCGGTTGCTCTTACCCAGATCTACCACGAAATTCAGGAGAAAACAGTACAGCTGAGTGATTTGAAAACTTTGGTATTTCACCGGAAAGGAAACACCTACAAAGGAGAGCATTACTGCTGAAAAGATTGCAATTAAAAAGAAGTCAATTACTTTTCCAATAAGACAATAAGAAAGATGCATTGAAAGCATCTCAAAATTGGTTGGATCTTACCCATTACAGACTCAAGGGTACAAAACTAAAAACCTTTTACTAGAGAAAAGAGCCCCTGTAGTCCCTGGCTGGAGAAGGACTGCCTAGGAAATTGTTTACCCAGGTTTCATTTCACCATGCCCAGCCATCTGCATTTATTCAGAGGCCACTGTAACCATGGTTCTAGGGGGTCTGGTTACTGCTCAAGCTGCCAGCTGACCTTAGCATCATCCACATAGTACTGATTTTATTGACATGCAGAATGCAAGAGTTAAAGGTTCATGGAAGCCTCGACCCTGATTTCAAAAGAAAGCCTGAGAGGCTAGGCAATGTGCCCTTGAGAGAGCAATGCACTGTGAGAGTGAAGCTGATGGAGGAATGGAGGCCACAGGAATTTGAAAGTGCCAGGGATATGGAAAACCCAATAATGAAAACTGAAGCAGAGGATAGACTCACTCTAAGAGAAACATCACATAGTTTACAACAAGCAAGACCACAGAGACAAGGATGTCCTTGGAGTTCATATCTCACCACACTGAGCTATGTAATTTAATGTATGTCTTGCTGGTTTTGGTCTTTTTTTTTACTTTTATCCCTTTATACCTCCCTGTTCTTCTCTCCTGCATTAGGAATGTTTGCCATGTACTATGGTATGTTGGAATTATTGAATTTTCTGTTTGACTTTTATAGAGGCTCATGACTAAGTTTACCTTGAGTAAAGAAACTTTAGATTTAGACTTTTCATCAGTGCTGGAACTCTTAAGACATTGGCAATCCTTAGAGAAAGACTAAATGCCTTTTGCATAAAGAAATGGGTCTGATGGTGGGGGGATGTTATTGTTTAGATCTAAAATATATCCCACGAGTCTCAAGCTTGGTGGTAGGATCTGATAAGAAGTTCCAGGTCATGGGAAGCATAACTTGGAAGGGCATATTCACATCTATGACCTTCTCTCTCTCTCTCTCTCTCTCTCTCTCTCTCTCTCTCTCTCTATCCCTCCCTTTCTCTTGTATATCTCCTCCCCTCTTCTTCTTTGTTGTCTCTTCTCCTCTCTCCTTTTCCATCTTCCCCTCATCTCTCTCCTTCCTAGCTGCCATGGCTCATTGTCGTGCTCTTTCTTACGCCATTCTGTTGTGCTTTTTTGCCTTGGGGACTGCTGGCCCTGGAACTGAATCTATAAACCCAAATAAATCCTTTCAACTTTCAGGTTACAAGTATCTGGTACTGTCTCAGTGATGGGAAAGCTGACTTTCATACAATGAAAGATGGAGAGAATTATAGGCAGAAATTTTAAGCAGAGATTTGTTATTATAATCCTGAAGAAAAATAAAATCTGATAGAGGAAGAGATCAATAAATTCATGACTGACTTCTGAAATAAAATTATCAAATTTAGCAAGCAGTGCATAGAAAATGTTTAGTGAAAATTTTAGATATATGGCATATGTTGTGGGTCTAGAATCCTAAGATAAGAACTGACTTGGGAAAAGACATGTCACATACATGGACTTATTTCTTCAAATGCAGTCAACCTAGAAAGAGTATAAAGCATTCTTTAATCTGAACCTCACTTTTCATGGTTGTAGTTTTTTAGAGATCCAGTTTACAATTTGTTCTGTGTGAAAGATTTTTAATTGAATGTAATTCTTTCTTTTTCCAAACTTTCTAGGACCAGATAAAAATTTCCACTTTACCTTTATTTTTACTTTCTTGGAAAGTCATTAATAGCTTTGTCTCAATGGATGAGATTCTTGTCTATCCCTAGAAAAATAAACATTGCTACATATATTAACAATGGAAACATAAAATGCCTAACTCTATACTAATGAAAAGTCAATTTAAGCAGTCTTTGCTAATAGTAAGTAATAAAAGCACAAATCAAAATGCCATTAGGCTAGCTTGTCAGCAATCACAATGCACATAGAATATTTTAGAATTAGAGAGCTAAGAAACTACTCTTTATGTATAAGCACCATTTCTTCTCACTAATGAATCAAAATGTAAGATAAACACTAAGTGAAGCATAAAACATTTGGAATTTATTTAAATTTTTTTAGCCTGTGTAAGTGATTTTTATAATTCTTTGCAGAAATTCTGGTCCATGAACTATTTAAATTATTTTTTAAGTTATGTTAACAGTAGAGGGCTGGCTGTCATAAGGGATAGAAATTTTGTTCAAAGTCATTTATTGGAAAAGCATATAAATGTTTTGTTAATATATAGATGTTCTCTGGAGAAAACAAAATATTTCTCTCATCTATCCTTACCAGCTCTCTGTAGATAATAAAGAAAATGTTTTATCTACATCTAAGAAAGCTGCAGTCAAAACAGCAGATCCCACCGGTACACTTTTACAGAAAGACTAAATGCCTCTTGCATAATGCTTACATGTACCTAGAAATATCCTTATGTTTATCCTTGTATAAGTTATATCTTATATAAGGATAGATATAGATATAGATATAGATATAGATATAGAGATATAGAGATATAGAGATATAGAGATATAGAGATATATAGAGATATATATAGATATATAGATATATAGATATATCTATCCCTTATAGATATATAGATATATAGATATATAGATATATAGATATATAGATATATATAGATATATAGATATATATAGATATATAGATATATAGATATATAGATATATATAGTTATATGGATATATATACCCTTATATGAAACATTGCATCTGAGATGTAAATTGATACTTCATGGAAACCCCCACGACATAAAAAAGACTTACTCTTTCCACTAGCTAGAAATCAAATCTCAAGACTGTATTGAGTCATTGACATTAAAAATAAATAATAATAAACTTGATAGATTAAAAGGCAAATATTCCAACAAAAGTAACACACTTAGAAATTTGTTGTCATATACAATTAACTTTAGCAGTTCTCCTCACTCCTTGACTCCTAATTGAAATCAGACCCCTCAAGAAGGAGCAGTGGAGGATGATGTGTGTGAGAAAATTTTAGAGTTCTACGGCAGGAAGTATTTGAAAGTCTGCCTCTGAGAGCCACCTGGACTCACTGGCATCCTGAAGAGTCCAGAGTCAGTGAATATGCAGAGTGAACAGACACAGTGAAAGGAAGCACTGCAATTGTATTAATGATAATCCCCGGCCACAGATTTCATCTTCATTATATCCTTGTTTTCTCCATATGGACCATAGCTATCCCCTGGGTTATGGGGTATCTGACCCCCAGCATGTTACCCCACATAGCCACTGGAATACCTTCCCAACATGCAGATGCAAAATGACAATGATACCAGGGCTATGGCATCTGCTGGATGCATCTTTAAGAAAAAAAAGGAATAATAAATCTATTTCAAATTATTAGACAATAAAAGTATTAAGATCATAATTCAGAATACATTATCCTATATGGCTGGCTGAGAACCAAATTCTACAAATAGTTTTGGAAATATGATTTCCTTTCCTTTGAATAAATACCTAAGAATTATATTTCTGACTCTTTTGATACATGTTTTCTTAAAAACTGCAAAAAAAGAGAAAAAAACCTACCATACCATTTCCTAAAAGGGTTATACAATTATATAAAAATAAACTTAGACTATTTTCCAAAGGGGTTACACATTTTATATTTCCACTATTTAAGACTTCCATGCATTCTATATACTGTCATGCTTTTGGTATTGTTGGGCTATTTCATTTCAACCACAGTAGTGAGTGAATAGTGGCATCTCACTAAGGTTTGTGTATGAAGAGTATGACAAAATACATACATCAGGAAAATAAAACTGGTATCAGTATTTTAATACAAATTTTCTGAGACATGCTTGATCAACATAAGTTATCGTTGGCCTCTACAATTACAAGAAGTATTCACAATGGTGACCACTAACCTCTGGACATTTATTAGTATCTAAAACTGCTGAGAAGTGTATACTTTTTTTTGGTGGACTCTGTATATTTTCCTTATTACTTATTAATGAAATTGAAAGGTTGTTTGTTTAGGTAACAAGGATTAAACTCACAACCTCACACTTGCCAGGCAGGTGCTTATGCTGCTGAGCTAAATAAACCCCCAGCCCCAACACCAAGTACTTTTACATACTATTGGACTCATGCATGTCTTCTTTTGTCAATGCTATACAAATCATTTGCCTGTATTTAAATATGGGTATATTGTTCATATTGTTAAGACATAGAAGTTAATGTTTTATATATTCATTCTTGGTCAGATGTACATATTGCAATATTTGCCTTTTCAGGTTTTTTTATCATGTCTCTAAAAAAGAAGTTCTTTAATATTATTTTTAATAGAAAACTTTTTTATTAGAAAGTAAGAAAAGTTGGTAAGGGACTTTAACTTGAGCAGTGGGCTGGCCGGCCCTTAACAAAAGAGAGTAAGAAAAATAAGAAATGATTCATAGAGACTGGTGGGAGAGGTCACATTCTGATGAAAGGGATCAGGCTAGCTCCAGTTAATTTTAAATAATGACTAATTTACCAAAATTTTTATGGTCAATGCTTCTACTATCTTTTAAAAAAATCTGTAAGTCTAACAGTGAATATTTTTTAAAAATTTTTAAATTTTATTTTTAGAATTATTATACTTTTACATTGATCTGGTTGTCTATTGCTGCATAGAAAAATATGTCACCATTTGGTGGTTTAAAACAATCATCATGAGAAGAGAAAAAGATGGCGGACCAGTAGGTAGAAGGATGCAGAGCCTCTCCGAGAGAGACAGCTCAGATGCCAGAATAGAATATCCTGGAGAGACCCAAACAGAGGGAGATGGATTCTCTCAACCCAGGAAGAAACTGAAGGGAAATGAGCTGCTCGAATATAAAGTCTCAGGGCTACCATTAGAGAAGCTAAGATCAGCAAGCACGATGCTCTCACCGAGCCGCCTAAATTTGTGCCTGAGATCAACCTGAGCATACAAACCCATGCGACTCGCGCAGAACCGGCCCTGCACACAACTCGCCCAAAGGTGCCGTGGATTCACACCACAGCCACGCTGAAGTTGTAGGTCGGGGAGCCCGGCAGAGGGCTGAGCCAGAGAGGGACCAGCATTAAACCTCAGTGAGTGCTAGGAATAAGACACTCCCACAGGAAAGGGGCGACCAACTGGACAACATGTTGGAGTCAGGCAGGACAGCCCTAACTTGGTAAGTAAGTGGCTTCAGTTGGTTGCTCCCCTTGCAGAGTGGATTGGTGGGATCTTCTTGGCCTGGGTCACACCTCTGGCTGGGACCCAGTGGGTCATCCCAAACCAATTCCCTAAGAGTGGCACGTGCTGATGCAGTGAAGGCCTGCGAAGGTTGACTGGCCTGGAGGAGAGAAGCCAGCATACGCTGCCCCTGTCTGCACATCAGTCTCTGACAGCAGACTGGAGAGGGCAGAAACCCTTAGCCTATATGCTACAGAAGAACCAAAATCAACAAGAAAAGGGGCTGGGAACTACACTATACACTTGTATGGAAGGAACCAAAAACATGATGAGAGAGAGAAATAAGAAAAAGCCCCCAGCCCTGAGAATATTGATCCAGGAGAGGTAAATACAAAAGAGATTAAGGGCAGCAAACATGCAACATCAAACACAGTGTCAGCGGACATAAAGAGATATCTTCGGGACCTCATAAACAAGCTCAAAACTGAAATATTAATTCAAGTTAAGCAAGATATAAGTAGATTAATAAAAGAAAGCTAAGCACCTCTCAAGAAGACACAGAGAGAAGAATGGAGGAACACAAAAGCAGAGAAACATTCAATGAAGAAAACCTAGAATTCATGAAGAAGATTCAAAGAGATTACCAGGAAACTAAAAGCTACATTGAAAACTGGCAAAACTGCTTGAAAGAAACTAAGGATAGAATATCAAAACTTGAAGACAGGCTTGCACTGTGTGATTATGAAAGGAAAGATCTCTTAAAAATAACAAGGGAACATGCAGTAACAATACAAAGGCTAGAAGATGACAAGAGGATCTATAACTTAAGAATAAAACATGTGAATGAAGAAGCAGGAGTCAAAACAAAGGAATTACAAAGGCTATTCACAGAAATTATTAAGGGAAACTTCCCAAGCATAGAAAAAGGAAATGATATTCAGATGTATGAAGCATACAGAACTCCAGCCACCTACAACAAAAACAGAGCTACACCCAGACACATAATAATCAAGATCCCAGAAATTCAATACAAGAACAGAATATTAAAAGCCATCTGAGAAAAGAAACAGATCACCTATAAAGGAAAACCCATCAAAATCACAGCAGACTTCTCAACACAGACCATCAGGTCAAGAAGAGCTTGGAGGGAAGTAATTCAAGCCCTGAAGGAGAACAATGTCTAGCCCAGATTGATGTATCCTGCAAAACTCTCTCTAGAAATTAATGGAGAAGCAAGATGCTTCCATGACAAAGAGGAACTGAGAGAATTTGTGACCACCAATCCAACCCTACAAAAAATACTAAAGGACATTTTAGAAAGAGAGAAAAAGAATACAAGCATTTTAGGAACAGTGGCAGAGAGGCCTCAGTGAATGGGGAAGACAGTGGAGTGGAAGAGAAAAATAGATAACCAATGGCAGAAAAATAGAATAGCAGAAATGAGGCAGAGAAGATTGGCTGTAATCATTAACATAGATGGCCTTGATATACTAACAAAAAGAAACACAGGCAGCATAGATCAGGAGATAGGGTCCATCGAGATGCTCTGTATAGGAAACATAACTAACCTGAAAGAGGGTTTATGGACAGAAAGTTAAATATGAGAAAACAATACTCTATGTGACAGGGAACCATAGCGAAATAGGGGCAACTCGACTGGTACCTGCAGATAGGTTGAAAAGACAGGATACTTCTGTGCATTGGAGAACTACTCAGCTATAACGAAGGAAAATCTTGAGACTTTTATAGGTAAAGGAATACAACTCGAGATCAAGCCCATGAGTCAGAAGGTTCAGAACCAGTTAGGATAAATAGCAGGTTGTTCCCCCACAATGTAAAAACCGAGGGAATTAGTGGGACCCAAAATATGCAGTGCACCCTATGGGAGTGAAAGGGGAGGAATTGTCTAAAAAAAGAAGGCGAAGATATTGTTAATAGGGTAAGAAGATTTAAAATCTACATTATTCTCACCACTCTGCTTAGATGGATTATATGCTGTTTGGGTTTGTCTACTTACACTAGATTTGAGGAAATGGTCAACTATCCCAAAAATAGCAGGACATACTATGGTAAGCATCTTTAATTTCCTATCAACTTAATCTAAAGCCCTGTATAACTTATACTGTCTTATTATGACTGATCTTATTTGAATCTGGTTTGTTAGGTTGCTGTTTTGTATTGACTGATTTTATTCAAATCTATTATGATTGATAGCATCAAGTCTAAGAGTATAGGCAACTACACTGAAGATGACAGGATTCACTAGGATACCTACTCTGGTGTGATTATTACCTGCTTTTGAAGTCTTACAATGTCTCCAATGCTTTGTTTTTATTAATGTTGTTATACTCTGCTGAGACATCATGGTAACCATTGTAGATCACCTTGTATTGTGGTTATATATGACTTTTTGCTTCATGCTTTTCTAGGAACTGTTTTGTTTTGTCTTGCTTTGTTTTGTTTTTCCCTCTAATACAGAAAGGATAGATATACATGTAGAGACTCATGCATGTGTAGAGCTTATAAACAGTTTATGAGAACCAGCTATATAATGTGTGATGAAATGAACAACTACCTTGAAGAAAAAGAGACACTACCGTATCCAGTGCTGATTCCATAATGTCATGATGTGAAATCCAGCAATACTATCATTCTTTGTTCAGAGTGATTTTAGCCTGTTGTGTTTTGTTTAAGTTCAACACACGTGAAGGTATGGACAGCTGTTTTAAAGAGAATGAGAGACACTATGACAGCCATTCTTGGCTTCCCTATTATCTGGTCTTGAAGACCTAAAATGCCTTCCTCGAACTGTTCAGAGCAGTTCCATACTATGTTGTTTCATGTGAATTCCCTGTATGTGACGATATGCACAACTATTTGGAAGAAAACAAGAGTCAATATGATAAATCGTGAGTATCTCCGATTGTCTTGCTTTGAAATTTATGTCTCTTACATTGCTTTCTTGTGATCCACTTTGTTCTGTTTTGTTGTGTTTAATTTTACCCTTTTGATATAATTGCATGTATGCTTGAGTGTGTAAAATGGATGACCATATTACTGTTTTTGTCAGATCACTGAGAACTGTTAACAGTCTCACTGATTGAATGTCTACTTTGCATGCTTTAATTTTGTAATTTGAACAACTATTTCCAAGATGTCAGTATGTAATTTATCAAGTAATGATTTCCTAGTGGTTTTTTTGTTGTTGTTGTTCTTTTCCTTTTTTTCTTGGAATCTGTATTGTTACTACCCTTTATTCTGTTTTGTTTTGGGTTTTTTTCTCTTTAAATAAAATTTAAAAAAATAAATACAACAACCATCATGTTTATTTAGCTCATTAAGCTGAACTGGGCTTGGTAATCACCTCTTTCTTTGCACCACTGATGTCAGTTGGGCCGTATTTAAATGACTCCATGTTGAAGGAGTTTAAATCTGCAGATATGTTTAAAAGCTGCTACATACTTTTAGAGATATGATTCATCTTGTGTAATTTGAGGGTATGTATGAAGAAGGATTTTAATGAATTACTTTTGCAAAATGTATAATTAGGTTTTGCAATCTTAGTTGAAAAAGCTATTGTTTTTCCCCCTTTTAATTGCATTAAAACCAATTACAAAAAAAAATTATATATGGACAGGTCTCCTGCTGAAATTACTCTCCTAGAATACTCCTCCATATGGCTACCCTAACACTAATAAAATTTTTCTTGTTTTTTTATGTGTTTTTTTAATGTGTTGAAACTATATAGCATAAATTCTCCAATTTTGTTCTTTATTTGTGAAACTGTTTTGGTTATTCCTGGTTTTTGTTTGCACTTAAATGTTAGAACAGAATCAGCTTCTAATTTTTAAAATCCTAGATAAAGTCAATTTGAAAAGAAACAAAATGCTGATAACATTAAGGCTTTCGGTCCATGAAAAAGGATAGTGCTACATGCATTTAGGCATTCTGTAATGTCTATAACAATTTCTTGATATATCCTTCAGTGTATAGGTCTTGCACATGTACTCTTACACATATCTTTAAGTATGTTACAATATATAGTTTTATGCTTTCCTCTTATTCATTGCTAGTATATAAAATACACTATTTTTAAAATTAATTTTATTTTGCATATTTGAGGTATACCACGTGATATTATGGGATATGTATAGATAGTAAAAATGTTACTATAATGAAACAAATTAATGTATTCATTATTTCATATGCTTACTTTTTCTTTTTTATAGTAAAAGCAGCTTAAAATCTCATTAAGCATAAACTCATATACAGTAAAATTTTATTAACTGTATTCCTTATATCCTCATTAGACATATAAATTCATTCATCTTACAAATCTCTTACATTGTATCCTTTGATTTCACCCACCTATTTTCTCTTTTGCCTTCTCATAACTATTTTATTTCTATTTCTGTGCAACTGGATTTTTTAAGTTTCCACATTTAAATGAGATTATGCAGTATTCTTTCTGTTTATGGTTTATTTTACTTAGCATAATGTTTCTTACATGTAGTATGATCCTTTTAGGGCTAACAGAGTTGATCTGCTTGGGGCTAATCTTTTTTTTTTATTTTAAAGAGAATAAAACAAAAGAGGGCAGAACAAAGCAGATCAGAACAGAGCAACATAAGCAACACACACTTTACAATAAGACAACCGGACATTAACAGTAGCTGTCAAAATATCTTTTTAGGCCTGCAATGAACATGGGAACACTGAGATAGTATCCATTAGTTTGTATTGGGGGGGATGTAACTATTGACTATGATAAGTCAATTAACTGGATTAAGAAATGCCCAGGGAATTAGTAAACCACCCTTCTGGGTATGTCTGGGTAGGTCATGGAGGTATGATCTTGGGTGCTTTACCCAGTCTCTGGCACGTTCCTTTTTGGGGTTGTTTCCTTGTTCTGCCTCCTGGCTGCCAAGAGCTAAGCATCTTTGCTTGCCACATCCTTTTCCCACGATGTTTCTGTCTTGAAACAAGCTTACCACGAACTGCATCCCCAGAAACCATGAGCCAGATTAAACTTGTCCTTTAAACTGTATGTGTCAGGCATTACATCTCAGAGATGGGAATGATAGAGAGATTGCTGGCTTGTATGATAGCACTGCTTTTAATTTCTCTAGAAAACTCAGCAACATTTTTGTAATGGCTGTACTAATCTATAGTAATATATAGGAGTTCGCTTTAAGGTCTGATACGGTGGTGCATGCCTATAGTCTCAGCTACTCAGCAGATTGAACCAGGAAGGTCACTTGAGTCCAGGAGTTTGAAAGCAGTCTTGGAAACATAGCAAGACCCTGTCTCAGTTTTGGAAAAAAAAATAGAAAACCTTTGTGTGCACAAAAAATATTCACTTTGAGTCTTTTGATTGTGTTAAATGCACTTAATAATTGTTAACTTTTTAAATTAACTTTTCGGCAGAGCCTTCTGGGTTCTCATCTTTTCCAAAATGGCTGTCTTTCAACTGTTTGATCTTCTTTATTATATTGACTACCATCTGCAGAATAATGTTTAATAAAAGTCCTTGGAGAAAACTTAATTGCCCTTTTCTGGTCTAAGACTGGTATGATTTTTAAGGTTTTTCACAGATATCTTTTTTACAGGCTGAGAAATTTTCTTTCTATCCTTACTTTGCTGAAAATTTTTGGTATGAATGTGTGTAAAATCTTATCAAATATGTCTTCCAGTACCATTTGCTGATGTGATCATTTAAATCTTTCTTTAAGGCTCTTAATATGGTAAATTACATTGATCAAAGGTTAAGTGAAAGTATGATTCCTGGAGTCAACCTCACATGGTCATTATATATTTTTTCTTCATATGATTCGGTTTTATGAAGAATATTTATATCTAATTCAAGAGCGATAGTTGTCTAAATTTTTCTGTTCTTTTAGTATCTTATTTTGGACATAAAGTAATGCTGACCACTTAAAATGAGCTGATAAGTGTTCTCAAATCCTCTGTTTCCTAATATAAGTATTGTAAGCTTTCTTCCTAAATATGTGGAAGGATTGGTCCGGGAAGCCATGTGACCTAGAGTTTGGGTGTATGTGTGTGTTTCTGGGTGAATTATGAATTCAACCTTTTCACATATAACAGTATTTAGATATTCTACTTCTTACATTAATTTTGGTAACTGATGTCTTTTAAGAAATTTTATGTCACTTAAATTATCAAGTTGTTCATCATATTGCTATATATTTGTCAGTGCAAGATTCATACTAATGTATCCTTTTTATTTCTGCCACTGAAAATTTCTGTCATTTCTTTCTTGTTTGTTATAACAATTTTATTGATTTTATCAAACTGGATTTATGTTTCATTTGTTTTTTCAATAGTTCCTATGTTCCATGTCATTGACTTTCTCCTTTGTACTTAAGGTGTAATTTTTTTCCTCTTTTTCTGTTCTTAAGGTAAAAGCTTAGAGCACTGGTTCTAGGTTCTTTTTCTTTACTAAAATAAGAATTTAAAGCTATTTTTAATTCTGATCGCTGATTTGGCTGCAATCTATATATTTTCATATGATCTAATTTTATTTTCATTCAGTTTTTCAAATTCATATTTTTATTAGTGCATATTTACAGTACAGAATGTAATAATGATTACATTCCTCATAGGTTGTGTCTGTTTCTTCAATTACTGAGAAAGAAATAACAAAATCTACAGCTACAATTTTTAATTTGTCCATTTCTTCTGGAAGTTTTATCAACTTTTGCTTCATATATATTGTAGCTGTGTTTTAGTTACATAAATCTGATTTTCATGCATTTTTTATTAAGTTACTCCCCTTATCATTATGAAATGATCCTTTTAACAAAAAAAAAATTTTTGTGACTCGAGTGATAATTGAATCCAAAGCTTTGGACTTGTGACTGCAGGACAGATGGCCACAGACTGGGTAAAGATAAAGTTCAGACCCTGGCATATGTCAACATTCGGAGCTGGCAAAGAAAAACCTGACCTTGACAGACTAAAATGGAGTGGAGAGCAAAGAAGAAATAGTACCACAGAAGGCCAGTGCTATAAAAACAAAATGAAAGGAGAATTTTAAAGAGAGTGTTTTAAAGTGACAAATATCTCAGAGCCACCACTGACGATTAGATCTGAAAGTTGACAATAAAAAGTAGTATTGGGGAATTTATTGATGAATCGAGCAAGAATATTGCAATGAGTTGAACTCACGGATGTGAAGGGAAGAAAACAGAAGCCAATGTCTTGAAAACTTATGAGAGGAAGGCTTTAACATGTCTATCATGGAGAAAAAAGAAGAATCTGAAAGTACAAAAGAGAAAAGGATCCACATGGCAATGAGAAGTTGAATGAATGAACATTAAAAGTTGACTGAGCTGGGCTGCATTTCAGTGGTAAAGTGATTGTGAGGTCCTAAGCTCAATAGTCAGCACAACCACAACAACAACAAAGGAAGGGGAAAAAAGAATAAGAAAGGAACAAAGAAAGAAAGGCAGAAGGGCTCTGGTGAGAAGTTATACCAAACAGAAATAAAAATCTCTTTCAGGTTGATGTAACTCAGTGGTAGAGCATTTGTCTAACATGCTTCAGGCTCTGGTTTTAACCCCAGTACCACAAAGAGAAAGAGACTCGGAAGAGGAGGAGAGAGGAGAGGAAGAGGAAAGAAGATGAAAAAGAGATTAACTGAATAAGAAATGTAGCACAATGCTAGTGACTGGCATACACAAAAACAGCTTTTTAATATTCATAATGAACTTCAAGCAGGGCCATTTCTACATAACATTCCCACTCAACCCTTCTTTGTAGAAGAAACACTAACTAATTTGATATATCTGGCTTATCACAGATGTCCTTATGATTTGCCAATTATTTTCTTTCATTTCCATCAGTTTCCACTTCACGCAGCAGTGTGCCTCACCACATAAGAATGCCATGCTTTCCCATTATGTTAGTGTATACAAAATGAATAAAAGATGTTTTCCAAGTAACTTTCTCAACATAGAGTAGAATATTTTTCATCATTTCTAGTATGGAACACAACAGTTCATTGTTTCTAACATGACATGAATCTAAAGTTTGAAGAAACCATAATTGCACATTTTGTATAATGTTTTTGGCATAAACATAAGTAATAACAAACTGCACATATCAAAGAGCAATTTTCCTCTATATTATATATTCTTAAAGTTCCTTATTTACAGTCATTGAGACATTCTTTAGTAGTTACTAAACTACTGTTTTATCATATTCTTAACCATTTTGAGTCACAAATAAGCTTGTGAACTTGATGTTCAATATTCCTAGAAGAAATGCATGTACCTCTACCTTTACAGGCAGGTAATTTCACATACATTTTTGGAGATATAAGATACCAATTCATTTAAAAGATTATAAACCTTTTATAAACTAGGGATAATGTTAAAAATAACAGACATGACATAGGTAGCATTGTAAACTGGTTTGAAATCCTGAGTTTTTGAGATTTAGATTCAAATGTTGATCCAGAACTTAGTAGCTGCATGTTCTTGGATATTACTTAACAACTCACAGCCTCCATATACACATGTCTAAAATGAGATTGGAGTGTGGATTAAATTAGGCAGCAAGTAAACTATATGACCAGTGTATAGCATGGAGAGGATTACTGTTTGTTTTAAGCACCAAATACCTTCAGTTGAATGGCTTTCATTTAGATAGTGCTTTTTATGTCCAAATCTGCAAGGTTTGGATTAATAGTCTCACACAAATTTCATCCCAACTTGCTAACTGATTAATAGTCTCACACAAATTTCATCCCAACTTGCTAATGATGTGTTTTCTAAAGGAACTATTACTATGCCATATACACACATCTCAGAGCCAACTTTGATTGGAAAAACCTTCTTAGGGTCCAGCTGTCACAAAGGCCCAAGGCACATGTGTCAGTGAGCAGAACTCTCTTTAGTATTTTAACATAGAATGACTTGGATTTTGAAAGGTTGCTCCCAATACTAGAGAATCAAAGATAGCTAAAATAAAAAGACATTTCATATTGCCAGAAAAAAGTACATGTTACAGAAACAAGCAAAATAATTATGATAATTTTATCAAATAGCCTGAGCCACTGTTTTGTTTCAATTATCAAAGATAATGTTCTTGACTTATAATAATAATGCACATAATAATTCTAGATCTTAAATTGTATTACAAAACTACAAGTTTAATGTTGGTGTTGAAGACTTAATTTGGCTAATACTGACATGTTTGGCCTCTTAAAATGAGTTTTCCCCAAAAGTCATGTACTCTCAGGCGAAGCTCAGTAAAGAAGGTGAGGTTTTAATTTGAATTTCCTTGTCTTCTCTTATTTCACCCAAGAAGCAGTATCCTAAGGCTATATGCTGAACTCAGAATTTAAGTCTAGACAGAATACTAAAAATTGCCTTTAAAAGGTGCCATGGACAGTATCCAAAATATCATCCTTTGAGTGGGTTAGACAGGGTGTAATGCCAAAATCCTTCTATGTGTGGTTGCACCCCAAGCAGGTGCTTCCATGGAAAATATATCCAAGACTGCTTCTGTCTCACTTTATTTTGAGTAAAGCCAGTTTTTAATTTAAAAAGTACATGCTTAGATTCCTCTAAGATAGCAGTCCAAGTAACTTCTCACTAAGGCGCCAAGAAGGTATCGTTCTCCAAAGGTCTTTGACATAGAAGAAGAGTTTTGAAAGTGATTTAGGAAAACTATGCCCTTCTAAAATTGAATTTCACTCAGGTAATTGAGATTTTAAGAACATTACACTTTGCCTCTTTGCCAATTTTATTGTGCCACTAGTTTTTATTTAAATTACAGATTCTTTTTTGTTTCTTTCTCTTAGATAAACTGGTACCAGATACTTCCTGAGCAGAGCAGACATTCCAAGAGATCTACCTTGCCAAAAATAATAGAAAGCTGGTTACAACTGAATGTATAAAATGGTACCTGAGATACTTAGCAAACTATAAAGTTTAATACTGCACTTCTAGAGCAGATGCCAATGGTTACAGCTGCTGGTTCTCTGGATATCTGTCTTTTAATATTTAATATTTCCAGGGGACACAATTTCTGTCTAATGATATGAACCAAAATGAGTGTTAATAATTCACAAACTCAAGGAAAATACTGTATTCCAAATTAAAAAAATAGCAAGAATTATTTCTAAAACATCTTAAATGTTCTCCAATAACATTTGCCAAACACTATCTTCAACACTGACTGAACCTTTCTCCCCTCCAGGAGTTCTACACACATTTTAAATAAATGGCACATAATTAGTATCTTTTGAAGTCTAAAATGTTTTACTGCCTTCTCCAAATTCTAAAAATTTTATGTAAAATATTAAGAACCTATTTGCTTAATATAAACAAAGGCATGGGACATTCACCAAAAACTATCACTATAAATATTGTTGGGGAGAAAGAGGACACATGATTCAAGAGATGAATCACATTTGAATTTCCCAGAAACTGTTGCACCAGGGAGGACATATGGACACATAACCTTTCTGGAAGCTTGCACTGTTGCATCTTCAAAAGTGATTCTTTTATTCAACCTTGAGCAGAATTATGGTAGAGAATAACTTTAAAAATTTCAAATTTTTTAAAATGTGAAAATGTAAATGACTAAATACAAATATATGTCATGTAATTTCTCAAGAAAGGTGATTCATATGGGCATCCTGTGGGGGAAAAATTATGAAGAAACAATGACAAAAATTGATTACATTTTATTTTTTTTATTTTCATTTTTATTTTAAAAAGTAAAACAGAAAAAAGGATAGAAATGATACAGAATTTCAGGAAAACAGGAAATTAACACTAGTGAGTATATTGCATATATTTATCTTAGAAGTAGTTGTTCAGGTTACAATATTTAAAGAAGCTATCTTTATAAATGAGATTTTGGAATGGAAACAAAGACCTTGATACCAGAGAAGCCACTATAGTATAGCTGATTTAAAGCACCAGGGCTTTAAATGATCACAATATATTATTTTCAGTAAGTACACTTCTAATATGTTTCAGTTTGGATTATGCATCCTGAAAATGTGGATTTAATTAAAGGAGCCCTTTGGATAATTGTGGGTCTGATTATCAAAGGCATGCTACATGATTCAGATTCCTAGCAACATTCTAAGCTGCATCCTCTAAAGCCTAATCTGGAAGGTCATCCTCTGAGAATTTACATTTACCAAGAACTAACAAAATTCCCTGACAGGACATCTAGAAGTCAGAAATTGCAATCTGGAGCATCTTCATCTTAAATATATCAACCTTGAGTAACTTTTACTGGTTGCTTAGAAAGACCTTAAAAGACCCAGAGAGGATTTGTCTGGAAAAAGCAACATGTGATTGTCCAAAATGTGGCCAGGAATCTGGGACCCCCATTTAAGTCTTGGTTAGTGATATACCTGTGTATGAGTATTCAACACACCAAAACGTCTCTACTCAAGTACAGATAAAAATGGTGATCTCTAGAACAGAAGTTTATGTATACCCAGGAATTGGAAAAACAAACCATCAGGGTCTAGAAAAAAAATGACAAGTCCTACTTATATTTCCTTGTTAACTCATTTTTAAAAAATATTTTATGTATATATTAAGAATATAACTAATATATTAAAACAGCAGCATACATGATGTATAAATAAATAGATATACAGAAGAGTAGACACATGATAGACAATGTTTGCCTAAATAGAAGTTGCAGACTCTAAGACCCATATTGGGAGATTCCTCTGCCTATTCTGAATGTCTTATAGAGT
This sequence comes from Dolichotis patagonum, assembly GCA_004027295.1. Classification (NCBI taxonomy): domain Eukaryota; kingdom Metazoa; phylum Chordata; class Mammalia; order Rodentia; family Caviidae; genus Dolichotis; species Dolichotis patagonum. The sequence continues at coordinate 17,657 of PVJX010030241.1, forward strand.
GAGAGAATCTGCCATTTGATTGCAAGCTCTGAAGGTCAGTGGTCCCATTTTATTCCAGATGGCTGTATATTCATTACTCTACTCAATAAATATTTACCAACCTCCTGTGAGAATTGGGGCTGAATAAGTATAGAAAGGAAACATGAAAAGTAGGAAGAAGCAGTTCTTCAATTCATTAATTACTTGTATCTTTTTAGTCTCAGTTTCATTAACTTCTGCACTGATCTTTTTAATTTTTTACTTGCATAACTTTCTATTTCAATTGTTCTCATTTTTCTAGGAAATCATGGTGCATCATTTGGATATTTATTTGGGCTCTTTTTTTTCTATGTGAGCATTCAAAGCTATATAATTCCCTCTTAATACTGCTACTGTTATGACCTGTAAGTTCTAGCATGTTCTACTGACATCATCATTTGATTCTAGAAAACATCTAATTTCTTCCTTAATTTCTTCTGTGACCCATTGGTTATTCAAGAATTTATTTTCAGACTCCATGAATTTTCATAACTCCTGTTGTTTCTTTTGCCACTGTTTTCTAGTTTCATTGCACTGTGACCTAGTAATATGCGTGAGATAATTTCAATTCTTTTGTACTTATTCAAGCAATATTTTATGGACTAATGTGGACTCTATTAAGAGACAGCTTCATGTGCTACTGAGAAGAGTGTGCTTTCTGTTGTAGGTGAAACACTGTGTAGGTATTTATTAAGTCTATTTGTCCAGATATATAGATCAACTCTGATATTACTTTGTTGATTTATTTTTTTGTCTAGTTGATCTATTTGTAACATGGGATACTACATCCCCCCCATCTTTTGTGTCTACTAGTGCTTGTTTCATGAAGTTGCACATGTATATACGTCATCTCTTCCTATTGAATTGGTCCTTTAACCTGTGTGTAGTGATCTTTCCCTCTTCTGATTAGTTTTGGTTTAAAGTCCATATTATCTGAAAATGACAAGTTACTTCTGCTTGTTTTTGGGCTCTCATTTCATGGAATATTGTTTTCCATCCATTAATTTTTAGTTTGTGGATTTCTTTTTGGATTAAATATACTTCTTGTAAAAAGAGAAACTGTAATGGGGGAAAGTGAAAATAAGAGAAAAGGGGATTATATATATATAGTAGTTGCGATAGTTATATAGCTAGTTTCTCTTAGTTCATTGAAAAGAAAGGTTTGTGCTAATATTGTTTGAACAATATTTCATGCCTATATCTTGTACTCTGAGTAACTACTATGAAGATAAACCATAATACATTAATTATTGGTACTCTCCTATTAGCCTGTATTGAAACTGTTTTATTGTTATTTTTTTCTCTTTAAAATTATACATATATATATTTCTTGTATAAATCATATCATTAGGTTTTGTTTCTTGATCCAATGTGTCAATCCATTTCTTTCAGGTGGGTTTTTGAGATCATTCATATCGAGAGATATTACAGAAAGGTACTGACTTATCTCTGTTATTATATTATCTTGCTAATGCTGATTACCTTTTTTGCACTTTGCTTAACTCCTTAGCTTACCTGGTGTATTCATTCCAGTGGTTATTTTGGGGTCCTAAGGAATATCTTGTAAATGTATGTCAACATCTTGAATGACAATCTGCAATCTTTTCTTGTAAGACTTCATTCACAAAGCCTTTGCAATTAAACAATACAAGGACCTTCAATATTATTTCAACCAAATTTCTCACTGTATACCTGAAATCTCCTCACCAAAAAAGGTGAGGAGATTTACCCAGGTCATGTTTTGGACCTTTTTTAGAGTGGCCACAAGAACCCTGCTCCAAAGCGTTTCCATTACTCCATTGTGCCCTTCGAAGCTGACTGGGAAGAATAAGCTTCTCGCTATGCATTCTGCTTGTCTTGCCCAAGCAAATCCAACTCACCTTCAGTCTCCAATTCTGCTCCATAACAGCTTCAGCTCTTTCTGAAATGACAGATCCTCTACTTACAATATTAAAACTGATAGAAATGGTGATAAATCTTTTTTTTTTAAGAGTAGGAAATTTCATTTGGGAAAAAGGAGGAGGAATAGGAGTGAGGTAGGAGGGGTCCCAAATGTGGGTTGACCAATGGTGATAATTCTAAAATCATAACTACTCATATAATATTTTCACAAGTTTAAATTAATTTTCCTTAAATTTCAAAACTTGCAATCTGTATATGTGATTCACTGAAGATTTCCCAGCCTTTTTTGTCATTTTCTTTACTTAAAAGCTGTAACTTCTCCCCTATCCTAGACAGAGCCCAGATTTTCTTCCTGTTTTCCTTGCACTTTTGAGTACCTTCCTTCCCAATAGGATTCTCTTTAAATTCTCCTTTTGACTCACAAAATCTCATATTTTATGATCTCTTGGGCATCTACCATTTATATTCTTTTTCTTTTGGAGACTTGAATACTTCACTTCCTCTGTGCAACTCCCACACTTCTTTTCTGTTTAAGACAATTGTGCACAGAACATGTTCTTTCAAGGCAGTTATAAAATAACAATAAATAATATTAGTAAAAAATAAGTAGCAATTTGTTTCTTAATTTCCTAACTTAAGGAAAATATCTTCTGAACAAACACCAGAAATGTGCTATGATAAGAAATTTATTAATCAAAGATGCAACTAGTATGTACAAATAAGATGTCACTGATACTTTAGATGTCCTAATACTTTAGGATTTGTCACTAGAAAAATATGGAAGCACTACCATTTATATAATTGGAGAAAATGAATAATTATAAATAAATAAGAGCCAGCAAGTAACTGTGAATGAAAAGATGCAGATGTTTCACAGAAATAAGCCATCACTTTAATGTTGTTCTGACCATCTTTAAATATAGTAAGTCTGCACAATAACTGATTACCATATGACACTAACAGAAAAGAAGTTATCATTAAAATATATTTCTGACAGCCAGATTCTACTTCTGTCTAACAGATCCTTCTAGTGAAATTATCTACAGATTGTGCCCACACCCCACATATTCATCTTTTAACCTGAATATGTAGATAAAGGGCTTAGGAGAACAATACCTAGTTTTCTGCTTTTTCCTTTAAGTACGCATCTTTGCACTGGCACTTCATTTTGGAATGTCACATTAGTCCTCAGCATGTGAGGACTAATTTCTTAATTAGACTAACTAATTAGTCTCAATCAGACTAACTAATTAGACTTAATTAAACTAAATGCCAACTAATTTCTTAATAGTACCAACTATCAAAAATTCCATGTACAAAGATTAAGCACTAAAAATGCATAGAATGATAGTACAAGTAGTTTAAGAAACATATGTTTCTTAAACCTAATTATTAACTTATTATCAGCGAACTAATTCAATACTAATGAATTAAATGGCCTGGTGTACATGTGGTCACTGAATGATTCAGTGTCCAATCTGATGTCAAAACTAGGTTCGGCCCTTCATCCGAAGGGAACTGCCTGGAGATCGGCATCTGGGCTGGGTCTGGTTGGGCCCAGAACCCTGCCCTTCACCCCCAGGAAGTCTCCCAGAAAGCAGCATCTCGGCCTGTCTCTTTGGGACCCAAAACTCTCGGACCCGTAGAGTGGCCCGGGCTGTTTGGATTGGGAATACTGTGAAGACTGGCATCTTGGCCAGCTCTGTTTGGGACCGGGAACTTTTCAGAAACCAACATTCTGGCCTGACTCTTTGGGACCTGTAGGCCCTTCACTCGCAGGGAACCTCCTGGAGACCTGCCTGGGACAAAGCGGTGGCCTGGCCTGCCTGAGATTCCACAGGCTCCAGGGTGGCCACACCCAGCATTCGCCTTACAACTTAGGGAGCCAGGAGCCCACAGAGGGGAGTTAGGACACTGTGAGGAAGCCAAGAGCCTGTGGGGGAGCCACTGCCCCTCCAGGAACTGAGTGTGTAAAAGGTAATTTGCCACACATGCAGAGAAAGCTTTGGAACACCGCTCAAAGTAAGGAAATATAGAAAAATGACAAAAGGAAAGACCAAAAGGCAGGCTCAAAGCCCTAGCCCTCCCCAAGAAAGCTTAGAAACTGTGTACATAGAAAAAAAAGAAGCCATATACCTGAAATGTCTGAAATGATAACAAATGAAATCAATATGCAAATAGGGAAAGCTATGGAGAAATTCAAACCAGAAATACTTGCCCAGGTAAAAGAAGAATTGATAAAAAACAGTGAAAGAAATAGTGAACACATCTAGTGAAAACACAGCTAAAAAATTAGAGGAACAAAGCAAACAGATAGAATCCCTGAAAGAACAATATAAGAAACAAACAGAATGCATAAAGCAGATTCAAAGAGATATACAGGAAATCAAAAATTATATTGAAAGCTGTAAAAACCGCCTCAATGAAAGTGAAGACAGAATTTCAGACCTCGACGATAAGATTGCAGCCAGTGAGCAGGAAAGACAAGATCTTTTAAAAATAACAAAGAATCAGGAAATAACAATTCAACACCTGCAAGATGATGCAAAGAAAAATAACATAAGATTAATAGGGATAAATGAAAAAGAAGGGGACAGCCCAAATGATATCAAGAGGATATTTACAGAAGTAATAGCTGAAAACTTCCCAAACA
>PVJX010030242.1:0-22187 GCA_004027295.1 Dolichotis patagonum
CTCCCAGAGGGCTGGGGTAACAGGCGGGCACCTGCAACATTTGCTGAGACCCTGCAGTGTGCCAAAGACACCGCTGGAAACTGGGGTTGCAAGACACAGCCCCGTACCCTGGGTCCCAGGCCAGTGGGGAGAGGAGCCTGGGGCCCAGAGCCCAGTCAGAGGGCAGCTGAGGGCGGAGGGCCACGCTGAGCTGACCAGTCTGATGGTGGAGGCAGCAGTGTCGGGGAGGGGACCCCGACCCAGGCCCAGGCAGCGCTCACCTGAGCCCCAGGACCTTCCCATGCCATCCACCGTGCGTGCGAGGTGGGTGGACAGAGGGTGGCCAAGTCTTCTGACGCCCCGGGGGACCCGTGACGAGGTCCGGCCACACTTAGGGCGCAGCAGAGCCCAGAGTCTTGGGGTCTTTCTAGATCCGGTTTCTGGGGCCGTAGTGCGACCTTGGGCACATGAGGTCACCTCTCTGGGCCTCAGTTTGCTCCTCTGCAGCCTGGGTTTGGTGTCTGTGTCTCCCCCTGGGGTTGAGCTGGCCGCAGATTATCACTAGGGCCCTAAGTGCCGAAGCTCGGCGGCTCCCGGGGCTCCGGGGGAAGGGGAGGGGCGGGGCGCTGGGCTGCAGTGGGGGCGGACAGCTCAGCCGCTCGCCAGGGGGTGACAGCCGTCGCGTCGCGCCCTCCCGCCCCCGCGTGGGCGCGCAGGTGTCCGCCGCTCCCCGCGCCCCCGCGCCTTGGCCCGGGCCCCACCTCCCCCGCCGCTGCGTCCTCCCCTAACCCCGTCCGGACGGGAGCGCGGGGGCTGGGAACGTTTGAGTCACGGCGGAGGCGGGCCGTGACCTGAGCGGGACGGGGTGGACCAGCACCCGCCTCGGCTCCCAGCGGCGGGACCCTCCGCGCGCCCCTGTGCCGCGCACCGGAGCGAGGCGCCGCGCTCTGCACGATGCCCTGGGCGCCGCTCCCGCGGCTGCTGCTGGCCGTCGTCTCCGTGTCCGTGTCCGTCTCCGTGGCTGGGGCGACGCTGCCCCCCACCAAGGGGGGCGCCACCCTGGCCTTCGTCTTCGATGTCACTGGCTCCATGTGGGACGACCTGATGCAGGTGATCGACGGCGCGTCGCGCATCCTGGAGCGGACCCTGAGCCGCAGCCGGGCCGTCGCCAACTACGCGCTGGTGCCTTTCCGCGACCCAGGTACCGACGGCGACGCGCGCAGCTTCCGGCCGCGCGTCTCTGCGCCCTGGGCGCCCCGGGACCGGGCGCGAGGCCCTGCTCGCAGCGCCCCCTGCGTCCCGAGGGGCCCTCTGTCCCCGCTCCCCCCACCCCCGTTGGCGCCGTCCGGTTGTTGGACCCCAGCCCCGCACCTTCCCAAGCGCGGCCCTGCGTCTGTGAAATGCCGCTTGTCCGGTCTTTGCCTTTGCCTTTTGTTATTTCTTAGCACCCGCTCCCAGCTTGGTTGCTGGAGGCCAGAACGGAGCCCAAACGCGGGGTCCCTGCGACGAGGGGCGCACCGTGGAACCGCAGGGGTGACCCTCACCCTATCACTGCCTGGCCCTCCGTCCCCTGCCGTCTTGGGAACACAGCGGCGGCGCCCGCCTGCGCGCTCCTTCCCTGCAGGCAGCGCCCCGCTGTCCCGGGGCCCTTTCTGCAGCTCAGGGCTGTCGCATGCTGTTGAATCGGTCCTGGGGGCCTTAGGGAGAGTTCCTGCCCAGAGGCTCGAACTCAGAGCGCAGGGCCAGCCTGGGCAGGGGCTGGTCCTCCCCACATTCTTTTTTTTTTTTTTTTGCGCCAGGGTCTCGCTATGCAGTTCAGGCTGGCTTTGCGCTCACTTTGTATCCCAGGCTGATCTCGAATTTGCAAGGACCCTCCTGCCTCAGCCTCCTGAGTGATGGGCCCATAGACATGCGCCACCACGCCCAGCTTCCCCCAATTCTTTTCATACCAGAAAATTTTAAACTTAGAGCAGAGCGCAGTGCAGGGAACACCTGCATGGCCAGGCCTGGGTCCCCTGATTTGTTCTGTGCTCTGTCGCCTTTCCCCTCTGACCAGAAGGAGAGCTTTAAAAGGAAAAAAATTCAAAGCAGATTCTTCTAGTGATTGAACCCCGAAGTGGCTGGCGCTGAGGAGTCACACCCAGGGCGGCCTTCGGAGAGCAGGCCTCTGTTAATCCCAGCGTCCTTAGGGCGCTGGAAACTGCCATGTTGCTCAGGCAAAGACCTCCCTTTGGGGCCTTGGGGTCCCTCTGGGCTCCCCAGGCCTCCGCAGTTCAAAGCCCAGAAGCCAGGGCTCCAGGAAGAGACTCTGGGAACCCCCTCCCCCGCTGAGCCTGTGAGGGGCTGCATGTGACTGTCCTGCGGCTGCAGCAGGGACACGGGCTGCCCTCCGCCTGGATTGTCCCCGGAATTTCCAGAACTTCGAACTGAGGGAGGCGGGGATCCTGGGGCCCGCCCCTTTTACCTGACAGTGGGGAAACTGAGGCTTGGGGTGGCACCGAGTCTTCCCCAAGGTCCCTGCCAGGGTGAGGCCATTCCTGACTCCTTAGCTGGATTTGTCTCTAAAATGCCTGGCTGTTGGGTAGGAGCCAGAGAGCTGTCCCCAGGCTCAGGACAGGGCTCAGCAGGGCCACCTTGCTTCCTCCTCTGTGCCCCACCTCTGGGGAGCTCTCCAGGCACCCCTGCCTTCTCCCCTGCACCTCCACTCCATCCTCTCCCCTGGGGACACCCCAGGTTCCTGAAGAGAGGGCTCTCCATCAGCTGTGGGTGGAGCCCAGTGAGGGAGGGGACCAGTGGCAAGCTTTCTGGGGACACGGTGCGGCAGGAGGGCCGGGAACACAAGCCAAACTGGACGTGTTGCTGCACACGTCTTCCCAGCACTCTGGGAGGCTGAGGCAGGAGGATCATTATGTTGAGCCCAGCCTGGGCAACTTAGCAAGATTCTCTCAAAATAAAAAATAAAAAGGGCTGGGGATGCAGCTTAGTGTGAAGGCCCCGGGTTCATTCCTCTGTATGCCCCCTGCACACACAAGAGAAGGAAAGAAGGAAAAGAAGCCAAGCAAAGGAATGTTTTCTGGGGTTGGATTGTTACCTGGCGGGCGCTTGGCGCCTGGACCGGTTGGGATGGAGGACTTGCTGGGCTGCAGGGAGCTGGCTGGGCAGTGGTGGAGGACGGCCTGGCATGGGGACAGGTGTGTGGGTCTGGAGGGTGGCAGAGGAGAGGAGAGGTGACAGCTGGGGGGGTTGAGGTCCTCGAATTTCCTGCTTTGGGCTCTGATCTCGGGTGTGAGCAGTGGCGGGGGCAGAAGGCTGCATCTTCGGGGTCAGCAGACGGGCTCCCTTCGGTACAAAAGGCGCTGGAGAAATCGGCTTTCTTGTTGCAGGGCCCGAGTCTACGGCCGGAAGGGCTTTGCTAGAGAGGGTGGGCCTGGGGCTGGCGCGGTGCTCCAGGTCCCAGAGGTTTGGCAGCAAAGGGGCACCTGCGTTTGGACATGTTGTTATAAGTACTTTTCTTATGTTTCGTTTTTAAAGTCAGGGTCTCAATATGTAGTTCAGGCTGGCCTCGAATGCATGGCGATCCTCCTGCCTCAGCCTCCCGAGTGCTGGAACTTCTGCTGTGTGCCACCACGCCCGGTGATTTTCATTGATTTTTAAGTGCAAAATGTGGTCTGTTTCCAGAGATGAAAAATTAGAGAAATTCGCCAGCCAGTTCATTTGGTTGGAAACTTAGGTGCGTTGGGGTTTTCTATGGTCAGACATTGCTAACAACACTCCTGGCCGTCCAGCTGCGTCTTTGATTGGTGCTGCTGAAGGATTAAGTTCTGAAGTGGAAATCCTGGGCCGGTTTTAGCAGTGTGGATGGGCAGCGCTGAGCCCAGACCTCCACTGGAGGCACCTGGGGCCCCTTCTGGGGCAGCCCCAGTTTACACGGGGAGTTGGAGAACATTGTTCTTCCCCGAGTTCAAAAGACAGAAGAGCGTTGTCTCCTGTGATTTAACTGGTGGTGAGGGCCCGGGTGGCTTCGGGTTCCTTCCACGAAAGCTGCTTCCTGCACAGCTTTCTGTAATTTTCAGTTTCTTTGCTGACTTTTCTTTTTTGCGGGGAGCAGCGAGGGTCTCGCTCTGCAGTCCGGCTGGCCTCAAACTCACATTGGCCTCCCAAGGGCTGGGATGAGAGGCGTGCGCCGCCGTGGCTGGCGTGGCTGATTTTTCTGCTGGGGGCTTGACTGGTTTTCTTTTCAGTTAGGACGAGGGCTGTGTGTCACTGGTGTGAACCACTTTCTTGTTTTGTGGTTAGTGATTTTTCTTGGTTGTTTGCCTTCAGTGTGGCTTTTGTTTGTTTGTTTCTTTCTTTCTTTTACTTTTTAAGGATTTTATTTCGAAAAAACCTTTTTTTTCTTTTTTGTATTTTTTGTACTGGGAATTGAACTCAGGACCCTGTGCTTGCCAGGCAGGCACTTGTGCCACTGAGTTAAATCCCTGGTGAAAAAAACAGTTTTTAAACTTTCTTTGTTTTTAAAATTTTCTTTTTGGCTTTTGTCTGGTGATTGTTCAGAGATTTTAAGTGTCTGTGTGGCAAAATTTCCTTTTTTCCCTTTCATGATTTTTTACATGCGTGTGGAGGAAAGCGTATTTTATTTTTCTGTCACAAAGTCAGATGTTCTAGATTTTCTGTTGTCTCTGTTTGCTTTTAATCTTTTCACCCAGAATTTTTAAAAAATGTATTAAAAGTCTAATATAATCCTTCTTGAACAGCACAAGTAATTGTTCGGGTGTATTTTTATTGAATAATCCTTTTCCCCATCACTTGGCTCCTATTTTAATGCAAATGACTTTATCGATTAGGATCTTAGCTGGACTCCATTCTGTTCTGCATGACACTGCTGGCGCCAGGAACACATACAAATCATTCTCCTCCCCCTCCTCCTCTTCTTCCTCCTCCTCCTCCTTTTTGAGACAGGGTCTCCCTATGCAGTTCAGGCTGGCCCCAAACTCATAGCAATCCTCCTGCTTCAGCCTCCTAGTGCTGGGATTACAGATGTGTGCCACCACGCCCGGCCCGTCAGCCTTTATGTATCTACTAGTGGAGTCAGTTTTGCCATATAGTTCTGCATCTTGTAAAACTTATAATAAACTTGTGTTATTGTGAGTGTGCGAGGCTGTCACAATACCGATGCCCTTCGTCCGTCCTTTGTCACCCTGCCTTCCCAAGCTGCCTTTCACCCCGGTAGGGACTGATGAACCAGTATTGATTCAACATTCACTCAAGGCCACACCTCATCTGGCTGTCGTCAGCTTCTCTGTAGTTTGTTGTATTTCTGAGGCAGGGTCTCACTGTGTAGCCCAGGCTGGTCTTGCACTCCCGGCGATCCTCCTGCCTCAGCCTCCTGTGTGCTGGGATTGCTGGTGTGTGTCACCATACCTGGCCTTTGGTTAGTTTTTACACTGGCTTTGGACGATAATGTTTTGTTCCCACCCAGACCCCTGTGACCTTAGCTGTCGTGTGTTTTAAGCACTGTGGGTCAGCTTTTCCAAGGCCCTGGCTCTGAGGAGTTCAGATGGGGCTTCTGGTCCCTGGCTGGGATTCACCTGATGTGTTTCTCCGGTTCCGGTTCCGTAGGTGTGCAGCGCCCGGGCCTGGCGGACACTCCCTGCTGGGCTCGCACCTGCGCAGGTGGTGACTGTCACAAGTCCCCCCTCCCCACGCCCCCTGGGGGTGTGCGAGTCCCCCTGCGGGCGGGAGCTGCCCGCCGCTCCCTGGCTTTATCCTTTATCCTGCGCCTTCTCCAGGGCGGTGCAGGCTGCAGCCACTTCGCTCATCCTTCGGGGGCCCGTCCAAGGCCACTTTGTTTATTTTCTGCCTCGAATTCTTCGGGCTTTGGTCATTGGAAGCCGCCCAGCTGGCTGCCGCGTCCCTCTGACATACTCCCTTTCGGGACCCAGGATGTTCTGAGGAAACTATTTTTATTTACTCTGTCTCTGAGTGTTTTCTGGCTTACTGGCCCCGCAGGCTGCGGGCTCGTCTTCTACCGCCGCTGCCTGGCGCTCGGCGTGCAGGACTTGGAGGAGGGAGTCCCTGCCTCTAGACCCCTCAGCCGCACAGCCAGAGGTGCGCCGCGCCCGAGCCTGTGTGTCCCCAGCCCGTCATGCTTCTGGATGTCACCGTCTGTGCCCATGTGTAACTGCATGTCCAGCTCTAAATCGTTACCGCACGGCTGCCACCGGCCTTTCCCCGCCCAGCCCAGCGCCCCTTCCCTCGCCCGCTGTCCCTGTGGCAGGGACCTAGCGGTGGTTTGGGAACGTCAGCGCGCCCCTGGGAAGCAGCCTTGGTTCTCCAGGCTTCACTCATTTCCAGCCTGCCTCAGGCGGCTCTTTACTCTGCTTGGTGCTGGGGCCTCGTGAGAACCCAGGGCCTGGTGCGTGCTAAACCTCTTGTCACCTTTGCAGGCATATTCTTCATCTTCAAAATATGCTGGAATGTTTATTCTTTCAGAGGTGGCGGTGCACACCTGTCTTCCCAGCATTTGTGAGGCTGAGGCAGTAGGATCGTGAGTTCGAGGCCAGCCTGAACTACAGAGAGAGACCCGAAACCGTCTCCGTAACCAACAAAACAAACAAACAAGCAAAAATCCATCCACTCCAAGAAAAAAAGTCCTACACAATTTTGCTTGGATTTTCATTAATATTTCCTGTGGGGAAGAATTAGTGTTTAAAGAAATTAATTTTTAAATGAAGACAAGTTCCTTTTTCTGTTTACAGATTTATTTCCTTTCGTAAAGATTTATGATTTTATTCTTCTTCCTCAGTAATTTTTCTTTTTGCTTACAGGGCTCGAACGCATGGCCCCGCACTTGCCAGGCAGGCCCTCGGCCACTGAGCTGACTCCTGGCCCTAGGACTTTATTCTTGTATGTTCTACCCTTTTCACTTGGAGGTCATTTCTAAATATTTTGTTTTTGTTACTCTTTGCATCGAGATTTTTTTCCGTTACATCTTTTTGCAAATGGGCATTGTTAGCACGTTGGAAACTGATTTGATTTCATATATTTCTTTTCTTTCCAACATTTTTATAGAAGCTTTTTTAACTGTTTTTTTTGGGTGAGTTCTGCAGGCTGACGGCCACAGCTTGTCTGAATTATAGCTAGTCAGATGTTTCTGCTGGCTTAGACGCCTCGTGTCCCTTCTCGGCGAGAACTTTCAGGGCCCGGCCAAGGCCTGGTGTTGGCTGGGGTCTTTCTTGTCTCCTTTAAGGTTTTACACCATTTATAGAATGGTGCCTGCTTTTATTTTGTTTTTGTGGTGCTGGGGCTGGAACCGGGGTCCCCCACATGCTAGGCAAGTGCTCCCCGCTGAGCTGCACCACCAGCCCTGTGCTGCTGTTTTTATCTTTTTCAGACAAGGTCTCTCGATGCAGTTCAACTTGATCTTGAGCTCAATTTGTAGCCCAGGCTGGTTTTGAACTTGCAAGGATCCTCCTGCCTCAGCCTCCTGAGTGCTGGGATGACAGGCGTGCATCACTACGCGCCATGGCTGCTGGTTTTTACTTTGCGGTTTTTGTCAACCAGGGGAAGATGAAAAATTTTTTTTTCTTTTTGTTTTTGAGACCAGCTCTCTCTCTCCAGCCCAGGCTGGCCTCAGACTCATAGTGACCCTCCTGCCCCCACACCTAAGTGCTGGGATGCTGGGTGTGCCCTGCTACACCGTGTAGGAAAATTGATTTCCTTCAAAAATTACCTGCTTTGGGTTGGGGGTGTGGTTCCGTGGTGGAGCCGGGTTGGTTTGTGTGAGGCCCTGGGTTTGATTTGAGCACAAATAAATAAATAAATTTTAAGAAAATATTGAAAAATGAGTTATGTTTAGTCAGGCATGGTCGCACATGCCTATAATCCCAGCACTCAGGATGGCCATGAGTTTGAGACCAGCCTGGGCTGCATAAGTGAGTTCAAGGCCAGTCTGAACTGCATACTGAGACTGTCTCAGCAAAACAAAACAACAAAACAACCCCCTCAAAAAGCCCCCCAAAATCATGCTCATCAAATATCCTGATAACAAAATTCTCAAGAGCTACAAACCCTATAAAATATTTTGATGTCCTTCCAGGCCTTACTATTTCTGTGTTTTTTGTACCAGGACTTGAACTCAGGACCCAGGACCTTGTGCTTTCCAGGCAGGCGCTGTGCCGCTGTGTGCCCCCTCAGGCCCGCGTGTGCCTGCGTGTGCAGTGTGTCGCTCCGCTCGCCGCGTTCACACCTTTAACTTGAACAGTTACAGCCCTCACCCCACACTGCACATGGCTGCTTTTCCGGGATGCGTGGTCCCCGTGGGTTTTATTGGTCCGTGTGTGCAGCCCACAGTGATCCCGTCCCTGGGGAGCTGCTATGAGGCCGGACACCCCTCATTCTTTCCCGTCTCCCTCCCCTCCTATCCCGTCCCTCCCTCTTTCTCATGGCCTCTCTCCCTTTTACGGGAGACCCATCTCCTTGCCTGCCATTCTCTGCCTTTTCTTTTGCCCTTTAATTTATTTAGTGGCTGCGTGAGAGGGCCCGGTGGGAATTCCTGGGTGTGTCCTCTTGTCCCGGTGACATGTGACCCGGGTGCCGGGAAGCCCCGGAGCAGGGCTGCTAACGCCGACCGATTCCCCCAAACTGTCCGCTCCACGGACGCCGTCCCAGTGTGCCCTCCTACGGACAGAGCAGGACACTTTGCGTTACCTGTGTCCTTGCTGGCGTCAGGGGACGTCGGTTCCCTCGTGTAAGGGCCTGTTGTCCTCTGCTAGGTGAGCCCCGAGCCCTGTGCTGACTGGCATAGTTGACAGCTGTCCAGGTTTCCACTGCCTGCCCCTGGGCGCCCAGGTGTGTGGTCATCTTTCCTAAGGGAAGTGGTGGCCACAGGTGCCCCAGGTGGGCATGGCAGAGTGGGCTGTTTGTGACGCCCGCTGAATTGCCTGTGAGCTGGGCAGGCTGTGTGTGTGTTTTTAAATTTATTTATGTGTTTTGAGACAGTGCCTTGCTGTGTAGTTCAAACTGGCCTTGAATTCACTACATAGTCTGAGCTGGCCTCACAATTGTGACCCTCCTGCCTCGGCCTCCTGAGTGTTCAGATTATAGGCGTGAGCCACCACACAGGGCTGGGCTGTGTGCTTTGGAGCTGTGTGTGTGTGCGTATGTGTGTGTGTGTTTGTGGTCTTCCCTGCACCCCGGGCGGCCTTGCTGTTACCCTGCTCCTTATCTGAAGCAGGAGTGACCAGTCCTTGTGCTGCAGGATGGGGCTGCGCCCCCGCCTTGCTTCTGGGAGGCTGAGGCAGGCTGGTTCCCAAGGTGCTCTGATGCACTCACTGTCACGTCCACGGCGTGTGGCCTGGGGGACCCTAGGCCAGGCAGTGCTGGCTCGTTGGGCACCTCCCGTGCAAACAGGCCGGTGTGGAGGTGTCAAGGCCTCACTTTCTCTCCCTGGGCCTCCATTTTATCAAATGCGGCTGCCTTGAGGACACCCCAGAAGGTCCCCCAGGACGGGGCCCGCCTGGGTCCCCAGCTGAGCAGGCGGCTGTGCCCAAAGAGCCCGATCGCTGAGAGTGTGAGGCCATGAGTCCCAGCAGCTGCACTGGCTCAGACCCGGCTCGGGACCTGGGCATTCTAGCAGCTGGATGTCACGCTCTGTGGCCCCTGGCACTTTGAGAGGGGACAGCTGAGCCTTAGAGAGGGCGGTGGGGGCACAGCAGGACCCCATGAGGGTCGCAGCTGCAGGAGGAGGGGGTGGATGCAAACCCCACTTTGAGGAGGAAGAAGAGGAGGAGGAGGAGAAAGGGGAGGAGGAGAAAGAGGCAGGGAGGGAGCAGGGAGTGGCTGGACCCCGGAGCCTGGCTCAGGCGTGGCTGTCCCCACAGGGACCCTCGAGCTGGCCCAGCTGGTCTCGAGGCCGGGCCACTGAGCCCTCAAGAGCTCTTCTCGTGTCTGAGGCCCTTGGGGGCTGCACAGCCGCCTGCGGCCAGTGGGAAAGTCCCCCACGGAGGGAGCAGGCCGGATCTCGGGGCCCATCCGCGGGGGCCGGCTTGAGGGGTCTGTCTGGGCCTCACCAGCCCCGCTGCCGGCCACGTCTGCCCAGCTGTTCGGCAGGAGGTCACCTCTGGTCACAAAGCTCCTGGGTCTGTGCCCGGGGACCCAGGCGTGAGTGCCGCTTGGGTGCCACCCATGCTGTTTTGGTGGTGGCGATGGTGACCGCTGCTTCTCGGAGGCTCGGGCCGGAGGCCTCTCAGGTCGCCATGAGGCGCCAATGAGCATCTTGTCAGATGCTGAGGAGAGACCGGTGCCTCGTCGTGAATTAAAAAGCTGGAGGAGCCTGGAGCAGCCCAGGGCCGAGAAAGGGAAGAAAAGAAAAAACCAATAGGGGAGGGCAGGGAGAGCATTTTACTGGGCGAGGGGGAACCAAGGACAGATCACCCCTCCTTACTGTCCCTGTGCTTCTGAGAAGAGAGAGTCGCCTGTGCCCCGGCCCCCGCCGGAAGCACCCAGAAGGCGCTGGGGCCAGGGCCAGCCGCACTGGGAACCACCAGGTGTCTGTCCAAGCGGTGGACATCGCTGAGGGTTCACACTGGGGGCACAGAGCAGAGTCAGAAGCGGACACCCCAGGGCTCACATGTGACGGGCGGTCAGTAGGGGGCCGGTGGCCGTTGAGCAGGGCCTGGGGTGGTGGGGTGGTGGGGTCTCAAAAACCAAAAACCAAAATAAAAACCATGTTATTTAGACTTCAGCAAAAATTGTGCTTATAGCCGGGCACGGTAGCGCACTCCTGTAATCCCAGCACTTGGGAGGCTGAGGCAGGAGGGTCCTTGCAAGTTTGAGGCCAGCCCGGGCTACAACATGAGCCCAAGACCAGCGTGAACTGCATAAGGAGACCCTGTCTCAAAAAGACCAAAGACAAAACCCTGCTTACCATACTACGCATTTGTGTAAGGGATACTCACCTGTATATACGGATATAAATTTTGGGGGTTGTAGATCAAATGAAGCGACCTCCTCTGGTTGACGGGCTTGGGGTCGTCATGTCCCTCCCTGGTTACTGCCCGGCAGGATTTCCTGCGTCGAGGTCCTGGGGCCCGGGGAGGGCTTGGTTCCTGGAGTCACCGGAACGAACCCCAGCCCTGCTGTGTCCCCGGACCCCTCGCTCCTGGTGAGAGGTGACTGAGGCACCAGGGGGATCAGAGAGTGGGCGTCTTGGCCCACAGCCTGGCTTGGGGAGGGCAGATGGCAGTGTCAGTGTCACATCCCACAGGATCACAAGCCTGGGTCACCTTAGTCAGGAACTAACAAGCCTGGAGCAGAGTCGCTGCTCTTCTTAGCCCCGCCAGGCGGCAGGGGAGGCGAGGTCATCTTTGGCCAGGGCCCCATGACGTCCATCCGGGAGCCGCACTGGCAGGGCCGACTCCCAGCCCCCGGACTCTGCTCGGGCCACGCTGTGATAGGGGGTCACACCTGGCTTCCCGTGTCCTCATGCTGGAGTTTAGGCAGGAACAGTGAGATTCTTCCACAGCCCATTTTACAGATGGGGAAACTGAGGCTCAAACCAGTGCACTGAGCTCTCACTGGTCCCGTAGTTGGCACAGGGCTTGGTAAAGGCCAGGGTGGGCAGAGGAGGACGAGATGAGAAATACAGACAGGGTTGAGGGGTCAGTGGTGTCCACACCCCTGCTTGGTCTTGGGGTGGGAGGGGTGCCCCGATAATCCCATGGCTTCCCTGCTGAAGGACTCACATCTGCTGAGCTGGGAAGTCTCACAGGGGACTGGGATCTGGAATTCCTAAAGTCCACACCACCATTATTAGAGTTCACCCGAGGCCTCCCCTGAAACGCTTGCCGGGGAAATCGGCCATCCACGAAGTTCCCCCAGGACGTGCCTGCCTGGCGTGTTGGAGTCTATACTGTTTTACACACAGACGGTGCTGCTTCCTGGGCTGACTGTGACTTCTGTGACTGCTGTTTAAAAACAAAAACTCTTATTTATTTCATTAATGAGCGTGGTCTCAAGTTGCCTGCAAAAGTCTCCAGTTTATCCTTCTTTACGGCTGAGCAGTATGCCATTGTATATAAATAGTGCACCTTTTTACCCATTCCTCGGTCAATGGGCACTTAGGTTGTTTCCAAGATCTGGCTATTACAAATTGTGCTGCTATAAACATGGGTGCACATATATCACTGTGGTGTGATGCAGTTAATTCTTCTGCGAAGATACCCAGGAGGGGGATAACCGGGTCGAATGGGACCTCCGTCCTAGTTTTTGAGGAACCTCCAGACTGACCTCCACCAGTCTGCACTCCCACCAACAGAGGAGAAGGTTCCTCCTTTTCCCTCACAGCCCCCAGTGTTTGTTATTGGCTGATTTCTTGGTAGTGGCCGTTCTTTCTGCGGTGAACCGGAATCTCAGTGTTGTCTTGTGCCCCGGTGAATGATTTGGGGGTCACGGTGTGCATCAAATGTACTGCTGCTTCCTGATCGACGTGTTTTGAAATTTTGTTGTAGTTTTTTCTTCTCTTCCCCCTCTTCTTGTCCTTTTTCTTTTCTTTTTATCCTTGCACAGAATGGATTTGGAAAAAAAATACAAACTCTTTCCCCAGGCAGCATTGCAGACACACTCAGAGAGGGCAGAGCACGGAGCTGCCCTATTCGCCGGGCCGCTGGCGTCTCTCCTCTCCTTGCTCCGGCCCTGGCTGACACGGTGGGGCTGATCCAGTCACTTTTCCTTGTGCGTCTCTGAATGTGCCCAGACCCAGACCCAGGTTCCTGGAGGCTTCGCTCTTGTTGACCCTCTGGGGCTGGGTTTGTGCTGTGTGTTCCGGAGTGGATTACTCATTTACACCTTTCCTTCCTTCTTTCCTTCCTTCCTTCCTTCCTTCCTTCCTTCCTTCCTTCCTTCCTTCCTTCTCTTTGAGACAGGGTCTCCCTATGCAGTTCAAGTGCAGGCTGGCCTCAGGCTCACTTTGTAGCCCAGGCTGGTCTCAAACTTGTCAGGATCTTCCTGCCTCAGCCTCCTGAGTGCTGGGATTATAGCCGTGTGCCACCACACCCGGCAATCTGTGTTTCTTTGTCTTTCTTTTTAACCGAGACTGGGAGAGGGTGGGGCGGGAAGCTAGGGTGCTCTTTGGGGAGTCTTGGTCACTCTCCGTTGGGGACTGAGCTGGAAGCAGCACAGGGCTTGTCCTTGGCTCCATCTCTGAGCTCCCCAGAGCTCCCGGCCCAGCTGGACCTCTGTTCCACAGATATCGGCCCAGTGACGCTCACGGCGGACCCGGTGGTGTTCCAAAAGGAGCTGAGAGACCTCTACGTGCAGGTGGCTGCCCCGCCCCTGGCTGCTGGCCCTCGTGTTTGTTCTTCTTGGTCCTCGATGGAAACCAAGTCTGTGCCCCAGCGGGGAGCCAGGATGGCGCCCCCCCCTTCCGCCCAGCTCTGCGCCCGGCTGTGGGGGGCCCTGGAGAGCTGCTCGGGATGGGCTCCTCCCCTCCGCGCCGGCCGGCCGGCACCTGCAGCCTTTTACCCTGTGAATGAACGCAGAAAAAGGGGCTGCTGAAAACCCCGTGTGCACACCCTCAGCTGCCGGCTGGGAGCGCAGGCGGGGTGGGAGAGGCGAGGGCCACAGCTGAGCCGAGTGGGGGGCGCCAAGGCGAGTGGGGGACCCCAGCTCCCTTTGGCTCCAGAGGCGCCTGGGGGGGGCAGCTGCTGACACGCCCTCCCTCTAGGGAGGCGGCGACTGCCCCGAGATGAGCGTGGGGGCCGTCACGGCCGCCGTGGAGGTGGCCAACCCCGGCTCCTTCATCTACGTCTTCTCGGACGCCCGCGCCAAGGACCATCACCAGAAGGACAAGCTCCTGCGACTGCTGCAGCTGAAGCAGTCCCAGGTGAGCGGAGCCGGGCCCAGCCTGGGGACCCCCATGCCCCCCCAGCCCTGCTGCTGGCCACCGGTCTCCGGGGGCCGCTGCAGCACGTGAGGGCGGGCTCACCCCTGGCAGCTCCTCCTGCGGGAAGTACCGGGGCAGACCCGAGACGGCCCGTCCCTCCTCCAGGTCGTCTTTGTGCTGACGGGGGACTGCGGTGACCGCACCCACCCCGGCTACCTGGCCTACGAGGAGATCGCCGCCACCAGCTCCGGGCAGGTGTTCCACCTGGACAAGCAGCAGGTGGCGGAGGTGAGTGTGGGCTCCGCGCCCAGGAGCTGAGTGACAGTCGGGGCTGCGCCCCCCTCACATCGTGGCCGGCCCAGGAGGCGCTCGGGGGCCCCCACTTCCCACGCAGCCTGAAGAGGGTGCTTTGGGTTTTCTGGGTAAAACAATTTTCAGGTGCAGAGACCGACTTCGCTGGGTGTGGTGCCTCAGCCTGTCACCGGAGAACTCTGGGAAGCTGAGGCAGGAAGATCTCAAGTTCACACCCAGCATGAAAATGTCAACAACACCTTGTCTTGAAATTAGAAAGAAAAAAAAGTGCACGGTCTGGGGCAGGGGCGGCGCTGAGGTTTTGGCCCCGTGCGAAGGCCTTGGGCTCGGTCCTAACGGCGTCTGGCAGGAGTGCGGGTGTGGGTTTCTGCCAAGCTTCTCCCCAGAGCCTGGGAACCCGAGGTGGGTGGAAGAGAGGGAGCCGCCAGTGCAGGCTGTGTGGTGGGGACCCGGCCCTGTGGCCTGAGCGGCACTGTCCTGTCTCCTGCAGGCCTCTGGGGGCGCTTTCCCTGCATCCTATCGCACCCCTCCTTCTCGGCACCCCACACCCCACAATCGGCAGCCGCCTCGCTGGGTGCCTGATCCCCTGGTGTCACCCAGCCTGCTCCGTAGACCTCATCAGGCTGTGGGGCCTCCTGATGGTTGGGAGGGTGACCTCCTGACCACCCTGCCTGGGTCCTCCCCTGGCCCATTGTTCACTGCCTTGCTGGCCTCCACTGGTCCCTCACATCCCCGGCTCCTCCTACCCCAGGGCCTTGGCACATGCTGCGGTTCTTCCTGCTCTGCTTGCCCGACTCCTCTGACCCTCCCACCTCCCCACAGAGGCCGTCTCAATTTCCTATGGAGCCCAAGTCTCCTCTCACACCCTCTCTCACTCCTCATGCTGCTTCGCGTATTTGCCATTTTATGCTACCAACACAGCAGGTGCTGGAGGAACAGCCGGGGGTGGGTGGTAGACACGCTGTGTCCCTGCAGCCTGAGCCCTGAGAGGCAGGGGAGGGTTCGAGGCTGGCTGTGGCGGGGTCCGGGCTGCCGTTGCCTCGAGGAAGGGCTTCCTGCGCTGTCTTTATGAGCTGCAGGGAGGGCCGTCCAGGGCTGTGTTTAGATTAGCGTGCCTAAGCGCCACGCGATGACAGATGGCGTTTACGGTTCCCCGCGACACATTCCGCTTTGGCTTTTAGCGTGTCTGTGTCCCCTGGCGCTGAGCCCCCAGCGAGGGTGGAGGCAGCCCAGAGTGGATGATGGCCCGGGCTGGCCTTGGGGAGACCTCGCCGCTGAGCCACGGCCTGGGAACTGTGTCCTTTAGGAGCAGGTCAGACTCGAGGTGTCCGCGGGTGGCCGGTGGACGGCTTGTAGGTGGGGAGCACGCCGGCTCCGGCCTGGTGGTCTGCGTTCCGCTGCAGGAGCCTGGTGGGCAGGGGGTCTGCGTTGGTGGGACCCCCGCTGACCCGGACCGGCCGCCTCCGGGAGGGGCTGGCCCCGCTCCTTCCTGGACACCAAGCCCTGCCGTTCCTTAGCTTAAAGCCTTGGCCCCGAACCTTTCCAGATGTTTCCCAGACGTGCGGCGAGCCTGGGAATGTGGCGGGGGCAGCCAGGGCTGCTGTCCTCCCACCCCCGGGGACAGCTGTGTCTTCGCTGGGACTCCAGCTGGGAGAGGCCTCCCCAGAGTGCAAAGGTCCTCAGCCCTGCAGAGACGCACAGCGCAGGAACCACGTGCTCCCCGGGCACGGGCGGTGCCCAGCGCGGCCTTAGGTGATGGACAGAGCAGAGCGCAGTCCAGCGCAGGTCACTGTTCCCAGCTGTAGCCCCTGGGTCCCAGGAGCCCCGTTTGGGGTTCCAGGATAACTAGGAGAAGGTGGAGGCCGGGGCGCCAGCCTTGCACAGACAGGGGACCATGGTGGAGGCCGGCAAGGTGGCCTGCAGTCCTGTCCCCAGGTGTGCATTTAGGGTGGAGACTTAGGGAGGGCCCAGAGGTGGCCCACGACCCTGCCCGGCACACCTGGGTCAGTGCCCCGTCACGGGGGTGAGGGGAGGGAGCAGGAGCGGAGGGCTGGGCGCACCCACCCCCCTGCAGCAGCCCCTGCTCCAGCGTGGGAAGCCCTGTCTCTCCTAGGAGGGCTGGGGCCTCTCACTGTCCCCCATTTTCTGACTCAGCATGGCCAGTTGTGGGGCTGGGACCCTTCAGGACCCAGCAGGGCAGGGGAGATGAGAAGCTGCCCCAACTCTGCACAGGAAGAGGGGACAGCTTTCTAGGCCGGCCAGGGTGGGGGAGGGGAAGGTCCCACCAGGTGGCTCTGATTAAGGCACCAGGAGGGGCCAGGGCTGACCTCATCCTGGACCTCCGGGGCGGGCAGTGCAGCGTGGTTGAGGCTGCGTTGGGAACTCGCCTGGCTTCTGGTCGCAGCTCCTTCCCCTGCTTGCTGGGGGCCCTTGAGCGCAGCGCTCAGCTCAGCGCTGCGGGCCTCGGCTTCCCTGGGGAGGGATGGTCAGGGTGGAAGGAGACAGGCCTGGGTAAGCTAGCAAAGGCCAAGCTCCCTGAGCTTCCGGCTCCGCGCCAGCCCCTGTGGGGGAGAAGATGTCTCTGGAAAAGCCTGGGCCTCACCTGGAGTGCCCTCCTGGCCAGCGCCAAAGCCCCGGGACTAGGGTCTCCCACTGTCCCTCCGCACAGCCTCCTGACACGGAGTCCTGGGAACCAGCCCTGGTCCTCGGCTTTCTGATCCTGGCTCTGAAGCCCCAGTGGCCTCCTGGTCCCCTTCCCGCTTCCCCCACCGCCCTGGCTGTCAGGGGTCTGGAAGCGGCCTCTGGGGGTGATTTATCTGCTGTGAAGGGCCCAGCGGCAGCCATCTGGCCAGATTCTTTTGTTCCTTCTCCATTAGTGACCAGGAGAGGCTCCCAGGCCCTGCGGCCCATTAACATCTGGAAGCCACAGCTTTTGCCAAATAAACACTATGCTTGCTTAAGGGAGGGAGGCCCAGTGCCTGGGAGGCTCCCTGTCCGCCAGGGAGCCCTGGGGGCAGCACAGTGGCCAGAGGCCCTGCCTCCCAGGCCTGGCCCTGCAGAGCATCTGGCCTTGCTGGGGACTGGAGAGCTGGCCCCCCAGCCAGCGCTCGGTGGCTGCATGCTCACGGGGCAGGTCGGCGCTTGTGAGCCTAGGTTCTGGGGCTCCCTGTGGTTCAGTAGCCAGAGCCGCTGGGCTTCTTTCTCCACCACAGCATCTTCAAACAAGCTTGTGGCACGGTTGTGACACAGTAGCGGGTGTGACCCAACTGGTGATTGTCACTGTGGCAGGCTTCACCACCCGGCTGCCTTGCTTAGCTACGGTTCCCTCCCTGCAAAGTCACAGAGCTGCTTCTGGGCTGCCAAGGGGCATTGCCCACCTCACCAGCTTCCGTTGGCCTCTCCAGCCAGGGCCCCTGGCCTCAGCTCCCTTCCAGCTCATCTCCACATAGACCAAGACCCTTGCCACCATTCCTTGGCCAAGACAGGTGGGACCTTTACAAGAAAGACCTCTATCTAGGCAAAAGCGACTGGAGTAGCTCCAGGTTTCAAAACACTTGAGTTTTTATCTTGTGATAATTGAAATCTTGCCATGTATGTTTCAGCTCAGCATGAACGAAACATGCATTTACTAAACCTCAGACAGTTCTTCCAGTTCCCTTCTTTCCCCTCTTCCCTTCAATGCAAGATCATAAGGTAGGCAGAGCTGGAGGACTTAGAGCCAGGGTGGTCAGTAGTTAACATGCAAGACACCACTATCTAAGGCTGCACCCGTGGCAGACATCGCTAATCGATCACAGAACTTTTCTGAAGGAGGCTGACTATGGTTTTGCATCTCTCCTTCAAAGGGCATTCGAGGAAGCCACTTCCAATGAAAGGAATTGATGACCACAGCTGTGCTTGCTTGCCCTTGTGTGTACTAGAGTCACAGCACATTCATCATTTTAAAGTGACTTTTATTTTAAAAACTGCTGTGAAAAATTTCAGAGATATAGAAAAGTAAAAAAGACATACCTGCCCACTAGACAGATCAGCTGTTAATGTTTTTGTTCCATTTGGTTTGTCTGTCTGTATACTTTTCTTTTCTTTTCTTTTCTTTTCTTTCTTTCTTTCTTTCTTTCTTTCTTTCTTTCTTTCTTTCTTTCTTTCTTTCTTTCCTTCTTTCTTGTGGGGAGTCAATCCCAGGGCCTTCACAGGGAGCTACATCCCAAGCCCTTTTTAAATTTTTTTTGTCTTTTTTGAGACAGGGTCTCACTGTGCAGTCCAGGCTGGCCTTGAGATCACTATGTAGCTCAGGCTGCTCCTGAACTGGCAATGATTCTCCTGCCTCAGCCTCCAGCAGTGCTGGGATTACAGGCTTGCACCGCTACACCCATCTTCTCTACCACGACACCTTTCACATAAATAATTTAGCACAGAAGTTTTTCTTTGTTCTTTCTTCGAATTGAGTCTAGAGCTTGCTGGAGCTAGGCAAACACTCCACTGCTGAGCTACACGCCCCTAGGCACTAGTGTGGAATTATTTTTAAAAAGGAAAGATGTGATCTACTCTAACCAAAATAGTACCTAGTCGGATTAATCATGGTTTCCCTGGAGCATCTGATACCCGGTCCACATCTGAATTTCAGTGTCTTTGATAGCAGATTTTGTCCAATCGGGAGTTTATCAAATGCCATGCGTTTTGTGGTCTGGCTGTTATGTCCCCAAAGTCCTTGTGACTCTGGAATCAGCTGTCTCCTTTTTTGGTGACACAGCTGTCGAGGGGGCGTTGACTCGGGCCACGTCCCGCCCCCCAGGCCCCGATCACTCTGCCTACCCGAGTGGGCGTCAGGCCTGGTCACACAACGGCTGACATTTTGGCAGGGAGATCTTGGCGTGGTGGCCGTGTGTCCTGGCACCGTGACCGAGGCTAAGTGTGATCTGCGGCTAGGGGTGGTGACAGCCAGCCTTGCATGTCGCCAGCCTGCGTCCCTCTCACGCTGTGACTCAGGCCGTCCGCGGGGAAGGCTGCCGAGGAGCCAGCCTGAAACGATGGCTTCGTGAGAGGTTGCAGAGTACTGACTTCCCCCTTGCCTCATGCCTCCCCACGTGGAGCGGGTTCTTCTGGAGCGGCGGCTGGGCGGGGTGGCTGATCTAGTTTCCCTGAAGTTCAGTTCCCATCAGACGTGCCGGAGCCATGCCGGGTCCTCTCTCTGGAATCAGGAGGTCACTTGCCGTGGGGACCGGCGAGGTTTTACTGCTCGGGAGGTTTTCTTTCTCTCCCCCGTGCCGTTAAGGGGACACGGGCTATATAATTCCGTGGGTTTCGTGGTCCTTCTCTTCCTGGGGCTCAGCGATTCCGGATTTAGCCAGCGAGAGTGACTCGGGCTGCTGCCTGAGTCCTTTGCTCTGTCCTCGTCTGTCCTTCTTGCTTTGTGGATTCTCCCCGGCTGGCCTTCACAGCTCCTTCCCAGGCCCAGAATTAGCCATTTTTCCAAGGGGCCACAGCGGGCAATGTGTTTAAAAATGAACTTGGCTATTAGGGGCCACCATTGATATTGGGATTTGTGGGTGACACTCCTGACCTGCCTGCCTGTCTGTCTATCATTTATCTGTCATAGTTCTTTACCTATTTATCATACCTATTGTCTATATCCATTCCTGTATCATCTATCTATCCATCTACCTATCAGCAGTATGTCTTCTATCATCTATATTTATATCTATTGTCTTATGTCGTCTATATTTATCTTTCTTTCTATTTATATTGATATTTCCAATTCACATTTTGCTTTGCAGACATTTTAACTTACTTTATTTGACTGTAAACCTGCAACTTTCTCTTACATTTTGCTATAAGAGAAACATCTTGATTCAGAAAATACAGGCAGCGGCCGGGCGTGGTGGTGCACACCTATAAAATGCAGCATGCAGGAGGCTGAGGCAGGAGGGTTGCGAGGTTGAGTCCAGCCTGGGCCACGTTGTGAGTCTGAGGCCTGGGTGGGGTAGATAGTGAGACTCTATCACAAACAAACAAAAATTGTTTTATGCATTATCCTTTCACCTTCAAACTACTAACTACAGTGTGAAATTTGGATTGGGAATATCGGTGTAAACTAGAGAGCTAGATAAATAAGAGGAGGGAGGGAGGGAGGGAGGAAGGAGGGGTGGGGAAGCGTCTCCGGCAGAGGGCTGTGCCCTGCTCCCGCCCCTCCGCCAGCTGAGGCCCCTGGGTGCCCTTGATTCGGGTCGCACCGCTCCGAGCTGGAGAAGCCAAGCGGGTGACAGCACCCGAGTCCAGCCTGCTGCAGGAGGGTGGGGAGTGGGTGGGTGCAAGCGTGTGTGTCCCCTGACATTCACGTGGGCCGACACAGCCGGACGCTGCACCCCTGCAGGTGCTGAAGTGGGTGGAGTCGGCGATCCAGGCCTCCAAGGTGCACCTGCTGTCCACGGACCACGAGGCGGGGGGCGAGCACACCTGGAGGCTGCCTTTGGACCCCAGCCTCAAGGAGGTCACCATCTCCCTGAGTGGGCCGGGGCCCGAGATCGAGGTCCGGGATCCGCTGGGTACGCGCTGCCCTGGGACTGGCCTCCTGGGGGCCTGTGATGGGGCCGGGGTCCTGGGACTGGACACAGACCCTGGGTGGCCGGGGGCTCAGACCCAGGACCCCACGGGTAGCGGGGTGGGGGTGAGGGGTGCGGAGAGGAGCTGAGGAAGCGGGAAGGTGTGAATTAACATTGGGGCCTCCCTCTCCTCAGCCTCTGGGGAGCCTGGGGCCAGCGTTAGTGGGCAGTGGTGGGGGGCTGGCACCCCAGGACTGGGTCGGGGACTGAGCGGGACCTGGGCTTCCACAGGGAGGGTCCTCCAGAAGGACGAGGGTCTCAAGGTGCTGCTCAGCATTCCCGACTCGGCCAGGGTGGTGGCCTTTAAGCCCAAGCACCCCGGGCTGTGGTCCGTCAAGGTAGGGACCCTGACGTGGGGTGGGGCGGACAGCAGCTTCCGGAGCGGGACCGGCCTCT
This sequence comes from Dolichotis patagonum, assembly GCA_004027295.1. Taxonomy (NCBI): domain Eukaryota; kingdom Metazoa; phylum Chordata; class Mammalia; order Rodentia; family Caviidae; genus Dolichotis; species Dolichotis patagonum. The sequence goes on from PVJX010030242.1 coordinate 21,169, forward strand.
TCCTGGGCTCCCTGGGGAAGATGGGGGGGGCGCTGTTGCCATAGCAATGGGAGTGAAGGTCCAAGGATGAGAGCTCTGCTTGCAGAGGAAGCAGGGTGGTTGGGGGCTAACGTGGGAGCAGTCGAGGCCTTGGAGAGGCTGCTTTAGTGTTCCAAGGAGTTGTCCGGACTGGCCTGGGCTTGAACCCGAGGAGTGTGTAAAAGTGGCCAAGTGACTCTGCAGGGGATGGCGGGGAGCCCACCGGAGGCCACAAGCCAGGGTCTGCAGGCTGCCTGGGGCCTGCCTAGCATCCCAGGGTGAATCGGCCGATGCCTTAGGATGGCGTGAGCACCTGCTGCTGGACACTCCCGGGCACCCCCTGGGCCCAGGGCTGCAGCAGGTGGCGAAGGAAGGGCCGCACTGACCCCTCCGCGCCTTCAGACCTTTGAGCATCTTTAGCCCTGAGCTCTAACGCCATAGCACTGGACGGTGAGGAGGGAGTTAGAGGTGCAGGGTGGACAGGGCCTGCAGGTGTTGGGGCCTGGAGGGCTGAGAGGCAGAGAGAGAGAGACAGAGAGAGAGAGAGAGACAGAGAGAGAGAGAGACAGAGAGCGCTAGGGGCTGCCAGCAGGGCGAGGGCTCCTGTGCTGGGGGCAGGGGAGCTGCCACGTCCACCAAGGCGGGAGATCTGTGGCCGCTGCCGTGGCCCCGGGGGACCCTTGGAGGCCGCCTGCCCCCGAGCCCGTGCTGCTGGAGCCCGGCTCCCTGGTGGCACACGGATCCCTGCCAGGTCTACAGCAGCGGCCGCCACTCGGTGAGGGTCACAGGCATCAGCAACATAGACTTCCGCGCCGGCTTCTCCACGCAGCCCTCTCTGGACCTCAACCACACCATCGAGTGGCCCTTGGAAGGTACGGGGCCCCTGAGCCCGAGCATGGTATGACCGGCCCGGGGCCTGCAGAGGGGAGGCGCGTCCCTTCTCCTGGCCCACGCGGATGCACCAGGAGGGGTTGGAAAACAAAAACACGAGCAGTGTTTAC
>PVJX010030243.1:0-22188 GCA_004027295.1 Dolichotis patagonum
CATCACTTTTGTCATCATCTTCATTTGAATCCATAAGTACTACCTTTAAATGATGCACCACACCTTAGTGCTGTTATTTAATTTTCTGATACATCTTTAAAGTCTCCCTGGAAATTTTTTTTACATTTTGAATTTGAAGCTTGAACATGTGTAGATCATGTTTAATCCTTTCCAATTTTAGAAAACACTTTTTTTGCCTACATTATCTCAGCAAGTTCTCAGAACTAATTTTTCTTTTTTTCTTTGTTGATGTCTTTCTGTGAAATGATAAAAATTATAAAGGCAAAAATGTACTTAAAATGAGTACTGCAAGCCAAAACGAATAAAAATAAAGTGCCTAAAGCAGCATACATCATATTGGCATAAGTTTATTAATAGATAATATGCCATTTTACATCACTAAACTATCCTGAAATCTCAGCAATATGATACAATTTTTAACACACCTCTACATATCTTTACTGGTGTATAATATTTTTCACCTTCATCATTAACAGATGTCTAAATCTGAAGATCACATTAGGTACTAATCATACTGAGATGCATTTATTCTCCTTAATTTAACTAGTGACTACACTTATTGTTTCACTTAAAAGATGATTCATAGCATAGCGATTGATTAAAGTAATACTGGAAGCAAATAAAAATTAATGCTTATAGCTTTCTAAAGTGCAAAGCTCTATGATTATAAAGCAAATAGAAATAGATTTACTAAACATAATTTAAGTTTATAAAGTTCAGATTTGCAGCATTTTTTTTCTTTACTTTCCACACACACCACAGTCACTAAAATGTGCACTCCTTCAGAGGAGCCATAATTTACACAGTACTTTTGCCTAATACTTAGCACAATGCCAGGTGAGTAGAAGTAAGCAGTAACTTACTGAATCTACCTTTTCAGTTATCATTGCATAAATAAGACATTACAACAGTGGTATAAATTGTAGATTAATCACAGAAATGATATAATGAATTTAGTCAGCTAAACCTTATTTAGTTCATTCTTTAATTCATTGATATTAATTCAATGAACATTGAATGGAAAAAGCAGATGTTTTCAATGAATTTGCATTCCACTGGGAAACTGATTAATAAATTCAGCATAGTTTAATACATACAATGATGGGTAAAACAAAAGTTACAGGAGATATACAATAATAAGAGCTTGGAGAAATTTTTACAGAGGAGCTTTATACATAAATTGAATTTGAAGTGTAAATATAAATTCTTCAATCTGGCTAGGGAGAGAACATAATTTCAGAAAAAATAAGCAGCATTTCCAAAATATATTTTGAAAAAACAAGAATATGCTTAAATATCTGTATACAGCACCCTGGATGTGAAAGTAGAACAAGAGATTGTGAAAGTTTCTTAATGAGCTAGAGAACCTCTCGAAAGGCTCCAGAGACCCTCTACTTGTATTAGAACTTTTTTTTTCATCTCTTTCTCATTATTGTGTCTGGATTTAATGACTCTCCTCCAATAAGCAGAAAAGTGATGTATGTCACTTCCTGAGATTAAAATACAAAACTAAAGTGACATCACTTGCCCTTTCTCATTTTGTCTAAGAGTCTACTCTGTGAAAAGTAGCTGCCATTTTTTGAGTCACTCCAGGAAAGCCAAAGTGTCAAGAAACCAGTCTGTCTGTGCTTGAGCCAGTGAAGTCTGCCAGGGACCAGGGAACCGTAAGGTGAGCCTCACTGGTAGGCGGACAACTTGATCGAACACCATGAGAAACATTGACCCAGAGGTATCCACCTTCATCCTTTCTGAATTCTCAGCAATGAGTTTAGATATGTTGGCTCCTTTTAACTGCTAAACTTTGATATACTATTTTATGGAGTATTAAATAATTATTACTATTGCTTAACATCGAATGTTAAAGCATCTATATGGGTCACATCAAGGATATTGGTGTTTGACTCATAAGTATTGGAATATAATAAAGATTTCAAATAACTGGACAGGAGAATTAGTACAATAAAAATTTAATGTTAATGATTATAAATATGATGCAATAGACAGTGGAATCAGGAAGATCAATAAGAGTGGAATTGATCCCAGTCAAAGGTAGTAAATTTTGAGAGGAAGAAACAAAATTCAGAAATAAGTGAAATTCAAAAACAATTTAAAGTAATTAATTCAGAGGAAGCAAGTAAGGATGGGCATAAAATAATGTCAAGGCTTTTAACTGAAATGATTGGATAAATGAAGAAATCACCAATAGGGGCTGGAGATTAAGCTCAGCGGCATAAGTGCTCACATGGCAAGCACAAGGTCATGAGTTTGATCCCTGGTACCAAATAAATAAATAAATAAATAAATCACCAGTAATCCTCACAATGACCACAAGATTAGTTTGGGTAGTGTGGAGAAGGATAGATTCAAACAATGAGACCTATTTGGGCACATCAAATAACTGTAGTGTGAATGAATTCAAGACTGCAAGGAACAATGAAAGGTCAGAGCAGAGGCTGCCTGTGGACTCTGACTGAGAGCCTCGAACACAGCAATATTTAGGACAAAGAGAAGACATAGATGGAGGAAAGGTGATGGGAGGGGTCAGGAAGGTATGAAGAGCGCTGGAGAGCCCAATTTCACAGGAAGCAAGGAGAAAGGATACAAAAGAAGACCAGAGCATGTGCCAAACACAGCAATAAAAATAGCTGCTTGGTGCCTGGCAAATAGCTGCAGCGATGTGGGAGCATCTGGCAGCCAGAGCTATGGCATCTGGTAGGCACACTCTCGCCCTGCTGTCGATACACACACGAGCGTTTTCCTGTCTTCTTTGTCCTGAGCCTGTGTTTTGAGTGTTCCTCACTTCTTATTTCTCTGTTTGAAGTTTTTTTATTTTATGGGAAAAAGGTAAAACAAAATTTCATAGCAAAGTAATAGGAGAATAACAACAGTTAATACACTGCATATTGTTATCTTCAAAGTAGTTATTCAGATTTCCAGATATGGACATTGAAGTTGCTCTAGTGGACATTAGCGCAAACTTTCCTTCTCAGTGAGCTAAAAGACACTAACCGTATAACTGACTTGAACTTTTTTTTTCCATTTCCCCTTCCTTTTTCCCCTTTCCCCCATCCTAGATCCTTTTTCCTTTTGAACAATTTCTTCGCATTTCACAATGGTACTTATTTACTTATTTACTTTTTCAGTATCTCACACCAGGGAGACAATACAATGTTTCCACATGTGAGTCTGATTTATTTCACTTATGAGTATGGTCTCAAATTGCATCCATTTACCTTTTAAAATTTCATATTTATCCTCATTTCTCTTTATATCTCAAACTATGCACTACAAGATGGTCATGTGCATGAGTACGTGGTTCATATACTAACACTTGTCCTGAGCTCTGTTGCTGATGTCTGACACTAGTTCGCATTTTAAAAGTAGAAAGAGGAATATTAGTTTCAGTCTCTGAAAATTAAGAATGAAATTGTTATAATCTGTCTAGTAATGAAAAACTCTGACAAGAAAGGGCCAAACACACCAATGTGTAGTTTTTAAATTCCTTTGCAGGTATCTTCCCTCCCCTTTCTTTTAATTCACTCATAAGACCTCTTCGTACTTACCAGCTAGAATAACTTAATCAGAGACACACTGGTACTTACTAGGCTACCAGACAATTCAAAAATTTCATTTTCAAAGCGGGCCTGTAGTTTTTAAAGCAAAAGACTGCTCTCTCTCATTTACCATTATTGAACTAAAAATGATACTGATTTCTTCAGAACTTTCAAGTTTTACCATTTTCTGTCTTGTCTGCAAAGTTGGATGTGAAATACTGGCCCAGTGGAAGAGTTTGAGAACTCATGTGCCCAAGAAGCACATTCTCTGCTTTCCCTGGTGGGTGGAAGATGAGTACAGCAGATGCTGGAGCATATGGGCCTTTAAGGAGTGCCTGCCCTTGGATACTGCTCCAGAAAACTTTGGTGCACCAACTGGAAACGCAGATGATTTTCCATTTACATTTATCCAAGCAAGTACAGAGAGCACAGTGCTCCGCAGTCCACGTGGCCTGGAGATGCCAGGTCCTGCTGCTGTTTCCCTCTATCAAGTCCGTCTGTTCTTGAGATGTGCCGTGCTCCACCTGACCACGTGGAAAATGCTCTGCTCTTCAGCATGGTGTGAGCATATGATCAATGTGTTTCCTCTGTCTGCTGAAAGGACGATCTTTTACTTCTGCAATACCAGAAGGATCCCAATTTAGCTTTCAGTAAAACCTGTGTGTGAACAGTTCTAAAGTGAGAATTTAGAAAAGCATGCTCACTCCTGAAACATTTCAGAAAGGGAAACGTGATGACGTGGCTGAATCCATCTACTGTAAGGCCTTATTGTCTTTGTTTTCATGAAAGTTACTCTGATTTTCATTCTGTGTTAAATAAAATCCATGCAAATTGAGGGTAGACAATAACATACATCCTTCAAGAATTAACCATCCTCTAGAATCCATTTGCTTCCAAAAATTTTTATCCACCTATGGAGACCATTTACTCAGTCACTCCAAGAACTCAAAAACAAATGAGCTATCTCTCACCCCCTGAGCAGGTGACCTTTTCAAGGCAAGTGTTTGGTTCTGCATATTTTTAAATTTTTGTTATTGACATTTTATTTTACCTTGGTAAACTTATTTTTCCTTTCTAGCCCTTCTGATTTTCACAATTAAGTTCTCTAAACTTATTTATAATTTTGTACTTATTCTTAAGGTCACATAGGCTTCTTGTGTTTTTTAAAATGTACACTAGTAAATCAAATAAAATATTAGGCATCATTCACCTGTATAGGCCTTTCTATACAGATAGAGTTCCACAGTTTTGCCCTGTACATAATAATTTTTTACTTGCTAAAGAAGTTCACTATCAAATGTAAAAATTAACTCATTAAAAACACACCAAAGTATTTATAAAGTAATATAAAATGTGGTGATGCCTTGATGTTTCCAATCCAGCAGAAGACAAATCTGCTTAGTTTTCCCCCCGAAGTTATAGTAGGCTGTAGATCTTACAAACGTTGAGACTATGTCTGCCCTGTGACTAGTCCACACCGTTGACACCAATAATAGAAACAAGGTTCCGGCACAAACACAGAAGCTTGTTGGCCTGGAAGCTTGAAACAAAATGAGCAGAGCGGTTTCTATGGAAGAAAAGGGAAGCTTTTATGAGCCAGGTGAGTGCTCTGGCAGTCACCAGGACCCTGCTGGCATGTGGAGTCCTCCTGGCTCTTCGGTAGCTTCGACCTGAACTGAGCACACACTGCGTGGGCAGCAGTGAGTAACTTGGGCACAGTCAGGAAAAGGCATCTGCCGGTATCCAAAAAGGTTTAGTTTCCTAATGAAGGAAGATAGGACAAAAGCATCAGAATATGGATAAGATAATGGTTAAATGAGGAGAGCACGAGACAGGAAAGATGATTCTAACTGAAAGGAGGAACTTCAAGCAATGGAGGTCTCTGGGACCATCAACACGCAAGAGTGAGAGACATGAAAAAGTGAAATGTTTTGGCTGAAAGAGCATCTCAAGCATTACTGGAGGAAGAAAGCGAGCTCTGGGTCATTTCGTCAGGCGTGAAGGCCCAACACCATTGAAGAGAAACCAAGACACTGAGGTTGTGACAGTCACCTGCACTGTGAAATCACCCAGATTTCAAATAAGGAAGTAGAACATGAATTAGCGAGCAAAAATGACAGAAAATTGGTAAAAGAGAGGGACCAAGAATATAGAGCGTCGACATTCACCTCCACTTGTAAGGCTGTGAAGATGTCACCTTGCATAATATACGTGATTGCAGTTCTAACCAATTGAGCTTCAAGACCATCCAGGTGGATCCAAGCAATCTTATGAGTTCTTAAGGGCAGAAGTGAGGGGCTGAGAAATTCAAAATGCCGAGGAATGTGATAGCAGCAAGGAGATGGGGACCTCATAGCTACATTCACAAGAAACCAGCTTGTGTCTACCATGTGAATGAGAGCTGGCTCACTGATTTCTGGTCTTGTCCCTATGAGATGCTTAGCAAAGTACCCGCTGAGCCCAGAAGACTTCTGATACTTTCAACCTACAGGGCTTTGAAATAACTGTTGGGTCTTGTTTAAAATTGAAATATGTGTTGTAATTTGTTGCAGCAGCAAGACAAAACAAATTTATTTTCAACTGTCAGAAGTGTTACCCCATTTTAAAAGGTGATAGAATCAAAGGTGAAAACTGAGAAAGATGGACTCTTTGGAATATGAGATGTAGAAGAATGACATTGGAAAGAAGTGAAAGAAATCCGACATTATGGGTAAAGAGAGGTGTCCAGGAAAGCACGTTGTGAAGGCCATCTTCACGGGAGAGGTTAAAGGTGCAGAAGGCAGGGAACAACTGTCCAAACCAGTGGACTCTGAGGCCAAGTCCAGGAGGCAACGGCGTAGATGCAGGCTGTGTAATGAGGGCAGGTCACACTCTGTGTTCTTCGGGGCGGGGCGAGGCATAGGCCCCTTATCTCTCGAAGATTTTATGTCCCACTATGGAGACAGGACAGAAGAATCAGTGATTTCACGAAAACCAAAATTAGGAAAGTTCATACGTGCTGCAAATTGGAAGTAACAAATTTCATTTCAAAAAGCCTGATCCTATGTTACAGAAACAAAAATTGAGTTGAATGTTTCTCTATCTCTTGGTCAACAACCTTAACATTATCCTTTCTCATACTATCTTAATCTTATCCTTTTTAATAAAATCTTTAAAGGCTCTGCTTCTTTAAAAAATCTATTTTGTTTGTCTTTTTCACATTTCATCTTACCTTTTCTTATTTAAATATTGAGGACATCAATAAATGCATAAGCAGTTTTAATTAAATTATAATTCCTATCTACTTAAAAGTTTAATGTAAACCTTAGTCTATGTATGACAATCTATACTGTCAAATATTGCTATTACATTATTTTAAGTAAATACAATATCCCTAAAATATTGAGAGGAAAAGTCTGTGTCATAAAATATATCTTATAAACTATGTTGTGAAATACTAGCCTATTAAAAATGATTATGTGACATTATTGTATTTGTTTATTTCAAATGAGAAGTACCACAATTTAATGTTTCATTGCATTATATTTGGTGATTAAAGTTCATTTTAGATATTTTATTTACCCATGAAAGTGTGTCAATGCTGAATTTAGCGTTTTAAAAATTTTGTGAGATTTACCCATTAGTTTTGCAAGGAGTAGACAGGTTTTAAAATGTTGCCACTTACATGATATTGAACATTCTTTTTATGGGAGAAAAGCATTTCCTCAATCAAGAGCCTCATGTGTCATAAAGATTATTGCACTACACCACAGTTCATGTCGTGTCCTATTTTACTTTCCCTTATTTTCATACTGAAATACATAGATACTGTTTGTTTAAAACTTTTCTATTCTTTATCTTCATAAGAGAATTCAGAAAACAGATCATGTTTAATATGCACATATAAGTTAATACAGTAGAACTATATACATTAGTGATATTATCTTATCATAATTATATTTCTACATGCTCTTATAAAAATGCTACTCATAAAGATTTAGTGTGCTCTATTAGAAATATCACTATTCAGGTGACCTTTACCCTTTTTCTTGCTGAGTCTTCTTTGATACTTTTTACATTTCTTTGTAACAAAAGCTCAGCGTTGATACTTACCAAGGTTTATGGAAGGGGACGTGTTATAGGTTACTATTACCAGCCTTTTTCATGTGACCTCTTTAATCCCAGCATGGTGTTTGATTTATTAACTCTATAATGCAGTACATTAGAAATATGCAGCTGCTTGAGATGAAATTAAATTTGTCTCTTCTATACACAAGGACATAGCTCTTAAATTCAAGCAAACATATTTTATTCTAGATTATGCTGAATAAACACATGCCACATTTATCATACTAGAGCTAAAGCAAAAGTGTTCTTTGCAGACTACCCTTCGAAAATTCACAATTATTTCAAGCAACTGTGATTTTAGAAGATAACTTAGATTTGGTTCCTAAAGGAAGCATGGAATTTGAATGCTATTTGTATTCTGCATGTAATTATGACACAAGCCTTTGACCAGGTGGAATCATCTATATATTTTCCTCTTACAAGCTAGTATACTTTCCAATTCTGCTACAGCTGTGATGCGCCCATCAACCTTTATTCTAAGTGTCAATGATTTTCAGAAATGGAATTATGATTTCTGAACAAGAAAAAAAACATAATTGTACAGAATGTCATTATTTCCAAAAAATTTTGTAAAATTTGTATTTCAAATTTTTCATAGTTTTAAAGATATCATCCTAATAAAATGTTTATTGAGAAAACCATATTTCTTAAGGACAGTATTACAGTCTAGAACAATTGTATTACTTAAAACTCAACCCACTCTTTTGATGAGCTTCTACCTTATTTGAACAAGTGAGTAAAATATATGTAAAATAATATGCATAAAGTAATACATAGGTAAATTCTAAACTGCATGATAATGTTATTCATGCTAAAAATTTTAGGAAACATATAAGAATAATGAGAGCCAGAGAGATAAGAAAAAATTCATATGAATGAAGAAGCTGCAGCCTAGAAATAAAACTCATGGACTTTGGATCACACGATCTGAGTTATAACTCAGACTACAGGATTTAAAATATATGTGATGTTAGAAAAATTAAAGATTCTGAATCTCAATTTTTGTTTAAATCTAACAAAGTTAAAATTACAAACTCAGAGTTTTCATATAATTCATATGAGATAATAGCTGATTTAAGTTAGCATTTTAAAAGTTCTAACTGGCTCATTCACTCTTCAACTGTTTTGTATTTGTTAATTCATTCTGTCACGATTTCTGACACAGACACCACCACCACCACCCTCTTTCACAGCACAGAAAACAGATGCAGAAAAGTAAAGAATTAGCATCAGATTCTTCAGTTAATGCAGGAGCTGGACTTGGATACTAGAGCTCATGTGCTTGAACACTATACCACATTATTGATCAATAAATGTACTGATTACCTGTGTTACAGGTAGAAAATGTAAAATCTTCCCTAAACTTTAAAGATACCAAGTATACAATAATATGTTAGAGTGTTTCTCTGTACATATACTCAGTAAGGTTAGGTATGCATTTTAACTTTTTGTATGTGTGTGTGTGATACCGGGGATAAATTTATGAACTCACACTTACCAGGCAGGTACTTAACTTCACTGAGCTAAATCCCTGACCTTGGGTATGCATTTTAGAAATATAGAACATTATGCATCAAAGTTTTTCCAAAGATTAGCAGTTTTTCTTACAAATTTCTGCCCTTACAGATTACAAATTGTGCATCCATTTTCCTACAAATGCCTCCAGATTATTCTACTTCATAGCTGGGTAGCTTTCCACTGCAAGAAACACCACATATTTCTTATGAATTCTGCAGTTGATGGGCAAGTTACCCTTCCTATTTTCAGATCTCCTGTCACGTGGAATAATTGTTTTCACTCCTTTAATTTTCAGTCTATGAGTTTCCTTTTTGAGTTAAATGTATGTCTTGTAAGGCTTTCATTCTTTTGACTGGTTTTATACTATTCTGTTTTTCTGATTTTATTTTTTGTGATGGTATGGACAACTATCTCGAAGAAAATGAGACATTACGGTAGCCACTGTTGATTCTTGTTGTCTTGTTTCGAAGACCTGTGTTGCTTGCATTGTTCTGATTTGTTTGTTTTGTTCTATTTTATTCTCTTTAAAATGAAAAAAAGGAATAACAAATGGTACCTGTGAGGAATTATAACACAGATAATAACCATCACAACTGTTCAAATACAAGTAAGTCAACCTTCTTGGCAATCGATTACAAAACTTAAAATTTTATTGCATTACATTTTTATTTCTGTCATGAGTATAAGGCAAGTATGTTTCCAAGAAAAATCATTAATGAAGCTTACATGTTAGCATTTATAAATCTCAGCTGTAATCTTTTTCTGAATCTTTGAGAATTATAATTTAATGACTGATAAATTTAAAATGAAACCATATACTCTCATTTGATTGTTTTCTCCTAGAAATATGATCTTTATTGATTCTTTCCAGCAAAATTCATGAAAAGAGGATTTTTTAATATTCTCCCCATCACTGTTCAGTTATTTTGTGTTTCATTGTACAAAATAAAAAACAGAAACATTATTCTTCTACCTGGGCATTGTAAGTAGTTATGACCTAATAGATTTTTTATTTATTTGAAAAGAGGGGAGCAATTGTGTCAACCATGGAAATCTAGTTACTTGAAGGAGAAATATAAAATTGTCTTTTCCTTTACTCTGGAACTGAGTGATATAACTAATTGAAAAACTATGTACTTATTTTTAATTTTTCAAATGGCAGATTATTTAATGATGGCACCATTACTGAAAGTTGTATTTTTCTAAAAGCACATAAATCTTAAAAAAACTAAACTGTCCAAAATTGCACACTGTCCCACTAAAGATATCAGGCTCTTATCTCAAAAAAATTGTAGTGCTATATGTGCACCCATGTTTATAGCAGCACAATTGGTAAAAGCTAAATCTTGGAAACAACCAAAATGACCATCAATCACAAAGTGGATGAAAAAGATGTGATGTTTTTATACAATGGAATATTACTCAGCTATAAAAAAGATGATCTTCAGACCTTTATAGGTAAATGGAGGCCACTTAAGGCTATCCTCATAAATGAAATAAGTATGACTAACATTTGTAAATATCACATTGTCTCTCTAGTGTAAAAATAATAAAAACAGAAGGAGTAACAAGATCCAAAATGTATAATAAAAATGTAAAATGATATAATAGAAATGTAAAATGTATAATAGAAATGTAAAACTGAAAGGGAAGGAAAGTGCTATGAAGGTATAACCGTATATATGTTTAAGTGTGTAAGATAGATGATCATATCACTGTTTTCATTGGATCATTGAACAGATGGTTTGCACTGTGAATATCTGAGTGTCTATCTGCTTTTTATTCCTCGATATTGTAACTTGAACAACTATGTGTAAGAGGGTAATATGTAATTTATCAACTAGTGATTTCTTAGTGTTAATTTTTCTTTGTTTTTGAAATTTTGTATTATTTCTATCTTTTTTCTGTTTTGTCTTATTTTTTCTTTTCTCTTTTTTCTGTAAATAAAAAGTAAATAAATAAATAGAATTTTTGATATATTGTATACAATCTAGGACTTTTGTAATGCTAACTGACTATCCACAAGAAAAACTGAAAACAGAAAACACCATAATCAAATTTCTCTCTCAAAAGGCTTTATATTAATACCAAATAAAAGAAACATTAAAAATATTTTAATTCATCTACTCCCTAAAACAAATAAAAAATGTCATTAACTGCAAACAGGTATTAATAACATTTAAAAAGAAATTCTAGAGATGTTATTAAACACATTACTGATAAACAGATTTTTTCATTTGTTTTTACTCAATAGAGTCTTATGAACTTAAAATAATGTATAGCACTGAAGTGTTTTATAAATTGATGTTTCTATATTAACTAACCTTAGAATTGAAGAACTTAGAATCTTATCACTGAATCAGTCACTAAGTGATCTTGAAATACACAGAGATAACAAAATTCCATGTATTTTATGCCAAGTTATGGAGAACAACCCTAAAGGAAGCTTCATGCAAAGTGAAGATCTTTTAATCATAAAAACTATTAAAATGTTATCTTTCCTAGCTTGATACATATGAAAAGAAAGTACATGTCTATAGTGAAAAGAAAAAGATGACAATATATGATATTTTAGAGGATTTTGAAAAGAGAAGTCTTCTATTCAATCTCTACCTTATCAATCACTGTTTGTGAAGTGAGTTCTGATAAAAGTAAAAATGATTTCTTGTTGATTTCATTACAGTTGACAACCTCAAAAGTGATAGTCACTGTGTATTAGCAAAAGAACACATGAAGAGAACGTTCAGCACAGGGTTTACATTACAGTCGATAGCAACTTTGATAGCTGTGAATTAAATCCACTTCATGAGCTGCTGATGAGAATGATGGCCTCACTTCTATGCAAAGTGCTTTTCATCCTCCCAACTTAAGAAAAGTGAAGATGCTGATCTAGAAAGCAGAAATGCAAGTAACAACTGCTGTCTCTTGAATCTGCAGACTGAGCAATAGAAACATCTGTTTTTAAGCCTGCATTTTGGATGATATATGTAAATGCAAGAAATATAACAAAATTAGTATTAAGGATAACTAGCAAGAGCTTCTTGCAGACCCAAGTCTGAATGGAGATGAAAAATAATCCTTTACACATTCTACATTGCAAGTACTTTGCCATGCATGTGTTCAATTGAGTAAACATCTCCAGCCTAAACTAATTAGAATAATACATTTACAGATACTAGTTCAGTTTTGATACTTTCTAATGATAGTAAAATGGTAAGTTACTTCTGAAAAGTTGGTAGGCTATAATTCACAGATTACTGAAAATATAACAGTTGGAATTGTTTTCCACATTGTGAATTACAAAACTAGAAACTACCTTTTGTACCTAACTTATTGTACTTTTTCTTGGAAATGTATTTGCCTCAAGAAACAGCATTTAACTATTCTTCTATAGCATTGTTTTACACTATGCCCTAATACAATATCTACTGTAGCTATAGGGTTTTAAAAGGCAATTACAGTAACATGAAGTCAGAAGTGTGGAGATACCATGGGACTGATGGCCTTAAAAAGAAGATGAGATGGGTTTAGGTGGTTGCCACATCCTGAGACATGTGAACAGAAAGGATCCTGGAGCCAGTGGGGGGCACACCTCACAAAGCCACAGACAGTAAAGCTAATTAGTAATGGCAGACATTGGAGGGTGCGCAGAAGGCTCAAGCACTAAGAGCCATAGACTGAATACAGCTGGAAGAAGACACCACACCAGTGACTGATGTCCAGTGGGGCAGACGGGGCAGGACTTAGCTCAAACAGCAGAAAAGTTGGCACGGAAACAAAATGATCTCCAACTGTGACTCAGCATACCACACCCACATCTGGTGAATTTTTATACCATAGACCTTGAAAAGAGACTACTTACCTCAAGTCTGTCCTTTATAGCTGAGTACTACTCCATTGTGTAAATACCACATCTTTTTGATGCATTCCATCGCTGATAGGCATTTGGGTTGTTTCCAATATTTAGCTATTAAAAATTGTGCTGCTACACACATGGGTGCACATGTATTGCTTTATAGGTAAATGGAGGCAACTTGAGACCATACTCATAAGTGAAATAAATTAAATTCATAATTGTAAATATCATATTGTCTCCCTAGTGTAAAAATAAATCTGAAAGAGTAGTAAGATACAAATGATGATGAAAGAGAAAGAAAGTGCTCAAAAAGAAAGAACAACTGGGATATGGTAAAGAAGAAAAGGAAGAAAGAAAAAGATTATATGTACATATATATATATATATATGTACACACACAAGATACATAACTATACTACTAATCTTCTCTTGGTTCATAAAAAAGAACAGTTTGTGTTTCAATGTTTCATTGTTTGATCATTTTTTTCAGCCTGATTCTTGTACCTGACCAACTGCCTCTGGGATAACAATATGCAATGTATTAACAAGTATTAATTTCCTACTTTTTTTTAATATTCTGTATCTTTGCTATCTTTCGTTTGTTTGCATTTTTAAAGTAAAACAGCTGAGGATTTAACTCAGTGGCATAAGTGCCTGCCTTGCAAGCACACAGTCATAAGTTCAATCCCCAGTACCAATAAAACCAAACAAAACAAAACAAAAAAACTAAAATAAAATAAAAAGAAAGTCCTTACCCAAAATTGTGTTCTTATTCTTTGTTTTTCTTCTTTTTTCTTACTTTTCTCTATTTTTCTAGTTTGCTGGTTTTGTTATATTTATCTAATTTTATTAACTTTCTCTTTTTTATTTTACTTTATTTTATTTTATTTATTTTTTGTGGTACTGGAGATCAAACTCAGGACCTCACACCTGGCAGGAAGCTACTTAAGCCACTAAGCTAAATTCCCAGCCTCTCCTTTTAAAATTTTATTTAAAGAGAAAAAAAAGAAAAACAGAAAAAAGGGTAGAAATAATACAGAATTTAAAAAACATAAGCAGTATGTAACAAATAATTGATAAATTACATATTGTCATCTTTGAAATAGTTGTGCAAGTTACAAAATTAAAGCATACAAAGTGGACATTCAGTGAGCCTGAGAACAGTTCTGCTCAATGATCTAACAAAAACTTAGTAATATGGTCATCTATCTTACACACTTAAACATGCATGCAGTTATATCCGTTAGAGCACTTTCTTTTCCTCTCTTTTTTACAATAGCAATTACGTATTTAGGGTTTTATTACTCCTAAAGTTCTTATTACTTTTTACACTAGAGTCACAATGTGATATTTATAAATATAATTCTTATTTCACTAATGAGAATAGTCTCAAGTTGCCTCTACTTACCTATGAAGACCTCAAGATCATTCTTTTTATAGCTGAGTAATATTCCATTATATAAAAATACCACATCTTTTTAACCACTCTGTGGTTGATGGATATTTTGGTTGTTTCCAAGATTTAGCTATTACAAATTGTGCTGCTCTGAACATGGGTACACATATATCACTATGACGTGACCTTTTCAGTTTTTCTGGCAAAATATGCAGGAGGGGAATAGCTAGATTGAATGGAGCTTCCAATTCTAGTCTTCTGAGAAATCTCCATTCTGATATCCATAGTGGCTACACCAGTCTACACTCCCAGCAACGGTAGAGCAGTGTTCCTTTTTTCCAGCAGCCTCACCAACATTCGTTATCAGTTGATTTCTTAATGGCAGCTATTCTTTCCAGAGTGAGATGAAATTTCAGTGCTATTTTAATTTGCATTTCTCAAATGACCAGTGATGGTAAACATTTCTTCATGTATTTATTTGCCATTTGTATATCTTCATCTGAGAGTTGTGTGTTCATCTCAGATGCCTAATTTTGGAGAGAGTGTTTGAATTTGGGGGTTTGTTTTTCAATTCTTCATATGTTCTGGATATAAGTCCTTTGTCTGAGGGGTTGCTGGCTAAAATTCTTTCCCATTCTGTGGATATTCTTTTCACTATGTTGGTGATTTTTTTTTGAAGTGCAGAAGCTTTTCAATAATATGAGATCCCACTTGTTGATTCTTTGAAGTGTTCCCTATGCAGTTTGCATTTTGTTCATGAATTCTCTGCCTATCCCTATGTCTCCAAGACTTCTACCTACCTTATCTTCTAGTAGATTTAGTGTTTCTGTTTTAATGTTTAGGTCTTTGAGCCATTTAGACTTTAGTTTTGTGCATGGTGATAGGCATGGATCTAGTTTCAGTCTTCTGCATGTGGAGAGCCAATTTTTCCAACACCATTTATTAAAGAGGCTATTCTTCTTCCAGTGAACATGTCTAGCCCCTTTGTAAAACATCAGGTGGCTGAGTGTGTTTGTAGTTGTATTTACATCTTCTAATCTGTTCCATTGATCCTGAGGTCTATTTCTTTGCCGGTACCATGCTGATTTTATCTCTGTGGCTTTGTAGTACAGTTTCAGATCAGGAATTGAGATGCTTCCTTCCTTGCCTTTGTTGCCCAGAATTGCCTTTGCTATTATAGTTTTCTTCTGCTTCCAAGTGAATTTTAGGAGTGTTTTCTCTAGATCTGTGAGATATTTTAATGGTATTTTGACTGGGATTGCATTAAATGTGTGTAACAGTTTTGGGAGTATGGCCATTTTCACAATGTTGGTTCTTCCTAGCCAACGGCAAGGAATATCCTTCCATTTTCTAATATCCTCTTCAAGCTCCTTTTTTAGAGTACTATAATTTTCAGCATATAGGTCTTTTACACTCTTGGTTAGTTGATTCCTAAGTATCTCATTTTTTTAGATGCTATTGTGAAAGACAATATTTCCAGAATTTTTCTCTTGGTGAGTTTTTTGTTTGTGTACAGGAATGCTATTGATTTTTAAGCATTGACTTTGTATCCAGCTACACTGCTGAATTTGTTTATTACCTCTAATATTCTTTTAATGCAGTTTTTTGGGTCTTCTATATAGAGTACCATGTCATCTGCAAAGATTGACAATTTAACTTCATCCTTTCCTATCTTTATTTCTCTCTCTTGTCTGATTGCCCTGGCTAGATTTCCAGAACTTTATTGAATAGGAGTGATGATAGTGGACATCCTTGTCTTGTTCTTGATTTTAGAGTGAAAGCTTTCAGTTTTTGTCCATTTAGTATAATATTGGCTGTTGGTTTGTCATAGATGGCTTTTATGAGGCTGAGGTAGACACCATATATTCCAAGTTTCTGAAGGGTTTTTATCATGAACACGTGTTGGACTTTATCAGAAGCTTTTTCTGCATCTATTGAGATGACCATGTGGTTTTGGTTCTTGGCTGTGTTAATGTGGTGTACTACATTTATTGATTTGCATATGTTAAACCATCCCAGTATTCCTGGAGTGAATCTCATCATTCGTGATGCATAATCTTGATGAGTTGCTATGAGTTTTTCTTTTCTCTCTCCTTTCTGAATGATGTTGAGGATCAGTCCCCCAGAAGAAGGATAAAAAACCTCGAATGTTACACTCAGTAGTTTGAAGAAAGATGTAAGCACCAAAATGACCTTCCCCAAAGACACATCACAGGGAGACAAATCTAATGAGAGATCTTCACAATGGGGACTGAGTTTCTCTGCCCTAACTATGCAACCCAGAGTGTGAAAGCAATAGAAACAGTGAAATCAAGACAACAGGATGTCTCAAACACACCTGAATCCCCCAACGTTGATTTTACAGACAATGAAATAAACTATAGACAAAGAACTCAAAAATCAAATGATCAGTATGTTTGAAGAGATAAAAGAAGAAACACATAAGTGAAAGCACAAAGAGTTTAACACACTCAGTGAGACTTTTAATTAAATAGATTAAAGGATTTTAACGATAAAATATTTGAAGAGTTTAAAGAAGAGAGAATAATAAATCAGTTTAAATCAGACATTACAAGGCATGAATAACTACTTTGGTAAAGAATTAGAAAGCATGAGAAGGAAGCATCCAGAAATACATGATGTGAAAGTTCAATAAAAAGCATAGGTAACAGACCTGACTGGGGTTTCAGAAATATCATACACTTCTCATGCTCTGAAGGAATAGAGAATCAGCTTGGAACATTTAGGTTTCAACATCATAACATGTATCTGGTCAGACTGATAACACTTCTTGGTAGCATCCCTAGTCTTTGTTGGACATATGATTGTAAATAATTTTTCAATATCAAATTTTAGATTTCCTCAACTTTAAATGGGGCTGAAAAGTAGCAGCTTCTCCAAAGATTGTTGAGAGGAATCAGTAAGACAGTGTGAGTAAAGGCCCATTGCCTGACACGCAGCAAGCTCTGAGTTGTGTCTGTCTTGATGCTCTAGTGTTATGCAAGCTTGCTGTGGAGTCTCTTTTCTCTTTATAATTCTCTATGGCATAGACAGCACTCAATACTTACTTATTTGTTTTATGGTACTAAGTTTTACTTTTATGACAGTTCTCTCAACTTCCAGAATAATAAAAACTAAAATGAAACTAATATTTGGCTTCAGTTTTAAGAGCCTGACAGTTAGTCACACTTAAATGCTTAGAGGAAAATAGCAGT
Source organism: Dolichotis patagonum (assembly GCA_004027295.1). Classification (NCBI taxonomy): domain Eukaryota; kingdom Metazoa; phylum Chordata; class Mammalia; order Rodentia; family Caviidae; genus Dolichotis; species Dolichotis patagonum. The sequence continues at coordinate 17,668 of PVJX010030243.1, forward strand.
GTAGTTGAAGCTGTCAAGAAAATGCAAGGATTGGTACCCAGCTTAGGGCAGTTAGTGACAGGGGCAGTACAGGTAAAAGTAACCTTACTTATTTTCTTTTCAAACATCTTGGTGTGCTCAGAAAGGGAACTGCAATTTGAGAGTATATGTAAAACAGATACTGTTCAAAGTGAAGCAATAAAAACATGTAATATATGTTAGTAATTAGAGAGACTGCTTAGCTCTCTTCTCAGGTTTAATAGCTTCTCAAAGATGGTGAATAAGTTAAGGGTGTTTTTAATATTCCTTTGAAATATGAATTGATGTACAACTTTTTATTACATCATTAAAAATGTCTTTCATCTGAAGGTCTTAGATTTATACTAGCAAATTAAGTATTGAACAACTGATCTCTAGGTTTATTCTCAAGGCACATAAATAAAAGCAATTGATGCCAACTTTAAAATGATGCTCCACACAGAGGGGCTATTGTAACTTCATTGAAATCAAATAGAATGGTATGCTGTCCGGGAGAGAGGAATGCAGGGTGGTCAGCATTTGAGGGCTGTAGTACCTTTGATCAGTATTAACAGTAAAAGTTATTAATACTGAAAGAAACTATCATCACTTCAGCGGTCTCTTTTGTTACAAAGAACTCCTGTTATTTGCATGGTTGGTAGCAGGGTAACAAACCTCTAACTGTCCTCTAACTGTCCTCTAACTGTCCTCTAACGGACCTCTAACCATCCTGGCTTTGTGTTATTTAATGAAGGGCCTAAGGGCAGGTTAATACAATGAAGAGTCGGCAGAGTCTTTCATTTTCAATGGATGTGCAGCATGGTCTCTGCCAATGGAATAAAATCTCACTGGGATAACACTGTTTCCACTGCCAGCCCTGGACTTCATAAGCATTCCTCATAGGTCTAATCATTCCATGTCATTAGTGTGGCATCATCCTGCTACTTTGCAACTCAACAATGTACTAACTTCCTGTCGCATTTACAGAGATGACAGAGCACCATCTTCCTTCAAAACTCATCTAAATCTAATTTATTTAAATGGCCTCCTACTCAAAGATCCAAAAAATGTTTTGCATATTTTCTAAAATTAATTCACCCATTCATTTCTCTATGGGGGAAGAGTAGAAATACAGGCCTAGTAATGAAGGGAGAAGGGACTTAATTGTCAGAGTAGTAATACACCCTCTCTTCTGGACAGAAAAATGATCTTCTGTGCATCATAGTGCTCACAGAACATACAGGTTAAACAGTACAGCATTACACAGAAGTAACAGCAGTGCCACAAGTAGAATATTCACTGGAAAGCAAATAATCCAATACCTGGAGAATTGCCAGTGCTAAATTTTTATTGTCTGTAATAATAAAGATGAAATAGTTATTTGATGACTAATATGTTCATAATTAAAGGACAAATGGTTCTATGACTTTATCTACTTGATTACCATACCTCTAATGCTGAATGTGGCTTGACTCTAGATAGGGCTATTAGCATAGGACCCTCTAAATACCTCTAAATATTTGATGAACTCATGAGACTTGCACAAAATCTAATTTCCGAATTATCACTAAGTAAATTTTGCCCCCGAGGCTGCTTCTCTTTCCTAAAAAAAATACAGACTTTGAAAAACAAAATGGCTAGTTCTTAGAAACATTTGGTTGATACTGCCCAAGACAAGACAAGATGCCAAGAACAACAAATTATTTAAGAATCTATCCAATAGAATAAAATATAGTTGTAACAATGAAAGTAGTAGAAGACAAAGTTAAAAATAATGCAGAGTGAGAGAGAGAGACAGTAACTCATTTCTTTCAAAATCTAGTTCCAATAAAATACTAAATTTATAAAACTTTTATTCTGTGTGTTTTAAATTATCCTACAAGTTACTTTCTCAGCTGATATTCTATTTGAAAAGAATCAGTACAAAGTTATTTAACTTTTACTTAAGATACAAATAGAATACAGGTAACTTTTGAGCGAGTAGTTAATTACATTGTCATAGTAATTTTAAGTATCATAATATTGTTGTATTCTCATACATTAGGAAATGTTGTAAAAAAAAGATGTGACTGGGTTATAAATTATTAATCTATACCTAGAATATAAACATATTTCACTATTAAAATATATTAGAAGCTCAAAGAACAGCATTGCAATTTCTTAACTTTTCAATATAGTTGAAAAAATCCATAAAGTTATTTATAATTCTTCAGAATAGTCATAAGAAACTTCATGTGCCCTAAAAAGACCACTGAATCTGAATAACATGACCAAGATCAGCAATGATATGAATGCTTCGATGCCTATGAGTCCATCAATATTCACCACCTTTTGTGTCTTCAAGAGATTCATATTTATCTTGTTGAATATCTACACAATATAAGTTCCAGAACTGTTATAAATGAGAAATTGGTTCAGAAAAGTTTTCTCTGGATTTTTCTGTGAGTGATCGGGAGGTCTTATCCAGCAGTAGGTATTACATTCACATTCTCTTAGCTACTACACACAGAATCCTGGGAACGCCACGGTTTGTGGAAGAAGAGCATGAAGTGTATGTGGGTCTCTCTCCACTCCCTGCCTTCCTCCCTCTTCCTTTTTACCTTCCTTTCCTCAGTCTCTTGGTTATTTCTCCCCCTCGCCCCCTGCTTTTTCTTCAAGTCATCATATAGCATTTATGATATGAAAATTAATATTCAAAAGTACATCCTTTTCTCATCATACAGTCTTAAACTTGAAAGCACTGAAGCATACAGCAACTTACATCTGGTTTTTGTTAAAAGGTGTTTAATTGAATAATGAATATTGGGTATGTACTGATAAAGTTTGATTGGAAAAATATAGGAAACCTTTCATAGGTCGTGTTTTCCTAAATATACTTTACTTCTCTTTCTCACAGAAACACCGAGTGCACTACAACTGAAGGAAGGCACAATTTCATGAATTTTTAATTTTTCAAAAACCGCGATTGAGTCAGAGTCCTTACCACTACAGATGTAATAAAAAGAGCTAACATTTTTTTTTCTTTTGAAGGCTCAGTATGAGAGAAAGAAGAACATTAACAATAATAAATGCTTATGCTATAGTTCAGCTAGACACAGGCTGACATTGGCTCACAGGAAGGGCAAAAGCAGCCATAGTGAAATGTCAGAATGATACACAGATCAATGTCCAGAGAAAGGAGGATCTGAGCTAAATTTCACAGGTTGTTTTTCAGCTGAATAGTGTTTATGGGGATAAATACTCAGAAACTAGAACAAGGGAGTGGAACACTGGGGAACTTCAAAAATTCTGGGTGGGTGCTTGTAGAAAATGAGGGAATGATATGGCAGAGATGTGGTGGAGATTGTTTTCTATCCATAACGAAAAGCCTTATATTGTGTAAGAGGAAAGCTTTTGCTTTGGATGACAATGTATTTGTCATCCAAAACAAAAGATGACAATGTATTTAAGCTTCTTAAAGGACAAAATGAAATGATTCGATATGAGGTGAGAATTATAATCTTAGAAACATGAGAAATTTGTTAGAAGATGATTACACTGAACAAGGTGACATGGATTAGCAAGTTGATCTAAATGTTAAGGTAAAAAGAACCTGATGAGAGGACAGGGGACAAAGTAAAAATAACAGAGTCATAGAATCCTGAGGAAGTTTAAAGGACACAATTCTTTTAAAGAATATCAGGTGCTGGCAACGTATCTCTAGTCAATGGAAGGCAGAATCCTTGTCTTCTCAGCACTAACCTCGTATCGAAGGTGGTAGTTGAAATATTGGGGGTGGTTGAGATTGCCATTGTTGTTGTAGTGAGCCAAAGCAAATCCACACTGACACTCAGAAAAGACCTTAAGGAAGACCTTGATAACTAATGGCTCCCAGAATTCACACATATACCAAAGTTGCTTGACGGACAGAATATATTTCCATGATTCACAGTAGTTTGCAGAGGAAGGGAGTAGCATTTGGGGTCCTTCCATTTGATTTTCACCTCCTCCTCCTGATTTTCCTGCTTCCTCTGACATTTCCATGAAACTCTTTTCTTAGGCATATTTTCTAAGCTGGAATCATCTGATGAGTGTGAATGCTCTAGGATCTAGGCAGCTTTTTCCATGTGGTTTTTTTGTTTGTTTGTTTGTTTGTTTGTTTTTTGGTACCGGGGATCGAACTCAAAACTTTGTACTTGCCAGGCCGGCGCTTAAGCCACTGAGCTAAATCCCCGGCCCCATGTGGTTTGTTTAAACTAACTTTTCTTATACAAACTAATGAATTCTATCTGTTCTTTTTGAAGGTAATCAAAGGAAGTATAAATGGATTGTAAAATAATAGATCATGGAGGTCAGTCTGGAGATTCCTCAAAAAGCTGGGTATGGAAGTCCCATTTGACCCAGCTATTCTGCTTCTAGGCATATTTCCAGAAGAACTGAAAACATCGTACCACAGTGATTTATGTGCACCCATGTTTATAGCAACACAATTTGTAATAGCCAGATCTTGGAAACAACCTAAGTGCCCATCAACTGAGGAATGGA
>PVJX010030244.1:0-22196 GCA_004027295.1 Dolichotis patagonum
CTTTGTCTTCAAATTTAAATAGACAATGAATACAATTAAATGCATAAAATATGACTGGGGAGACAGGAGTTGCTGGTTCACACATTTTAAGAAAGAAACTGATAAATTAGATATTCAAGCAAATTTCCAAAAGGTACAAGGGTGCTTGCTTTGTGGTCCTTTTGGGTTTCAGGGTCTCTAGTTAAATGCCTGTGAGGCTGCTCAAAAGTGCATCCTGTTAGTCCTTAAGAACTGTACAGATTACCCTTTCCCCTCTCTTCCTTTCTTCCTTTATCAGAGAGTCCTGTTTTGGAGGGTAAGCCATGAACTCAGAACTCATACCACCAGCCATAGATTCAAGCAAACAGATTTGTGCTAATTCATTGAGCAATCAGGGACATTTCATCTAAGAAGGCATTTTACTTCGATAGTGCCAGCTGACCTCGGTAAATAAGACGTTGCTGCATCATCCGCTTAACAGAGGAAATTTGGCTGTGAGCATACTCGACCGCATCCTACTGTATCACTAAAGAAAAATTAGGGTACTGTGGGCAAACCTGAGGGACACGATAATTTCAAGTGAACTGATGTCCCATTGAGCTCTTCAGATGCTTCTCCCGAGATGTAGTTTCAGGCCTTACTGGAGCAACTACTTTTCATATTAGATTGCTCTAATTCCAGTCATTTTATGCAAGGGATGAAATAAAATTGTTTATTCACTTTATAGTTTAAGTGGAACTCAAATACAGCAAAAGTAACTTTTTTATAATCAGTCATACTAACAGATCTCATAGACTGACATGTTATGGAAGCTAAAGTCAGAAAAAAAGAAAAAAATCTAACAAAAACATACATAGTATAATTCAAAATGTCTCATTCCCTAAAAAATGTCATTAAGGACATAAAGAGACTCTGAATATTAGGATTAACTAGGACTTCGATTAGTGAGATTGTACCTAATGGTATATGTTCTTAGTTATGATAAAATAGATTTTACATGGATTTCTAATAATATATGCCACTGTATATACAGTTTTATATACACAACACTTTTTCTGTGGCAGATTCATTGTAGAACTCCACAGACACCAAAACATGCACTAGTATTAAAGTGTAGTATTTGCGTGTAATTTTTGGACATCCTCATGCATACTTTAAATCATTCTGGATCACTTATATTATTCAGTATAATGTAGATACCATACAGCCTGTCATCTACTGTGCCATCTAGGAAATGGAGAGAAGCAGAGGCAGAGGCACTTTTACAAATATGTTCGGCAGAGGCACTTTTACAAATATGTCTGACCTCTGATTGTTCAATCACATAAAATCAAAACTTCTAGCTCTGGAGGCCTGGCTGTGTGTGTGTCAGAATACAGTTACCGTAATCCTTGGTTAGCGCAAACTCGGTACTCTAGAGCCTATGTAAGCAGTGTCAGTCTGTGTTTGTTGATGAAGCCGGGCTGTAACGAAGACCTTAACTGAAAAACGTCATCCTGAGTAACGTGCAAGAGCGTAAACTCATTATGGGAAATGTGTTCTCTATCACAAGAAAAGTTTGATCGAAGACTTCAATTTCTGCAGGTGCAAAAGTGTAATAAATCTCCATTCATATACGCTGGGCAGACACTGAAGCTAATCTGAATGATGGCACAGGAAACGAACGCATACTGAGATCTGACTAAAATCAAGTTGACGCACGCACATCCTGGCTTATGTAATAAAAAGAGCTCATACTGTGATGGGCAGCAAATCAGATGACAACCTAGCCGTACGCGTGGATAGTAAGCACGGAGAAGTTACTACGCAGGGGAAAAAGAACAGCGCGACACCCAAAAGCAGTCTCTTAAAACGCACCTCAGCACTGCGAAGTCGCTGCAGTTTAGTTCTTGTGTTTGATCTTATGGGCACAAGCTACGTTACCCAGTTTAGTCCATTAGGCTGCTTCTTTGAAAAGTCAAGGTTTAGAGTAATAACTGGCCCAATTTCCCAGTTTTGATTAAGCATCCTGTGTCCTACTCCCTGTTCTGAAATTTATCTCTGCTTTTTGGTCTTTTTCTACTAAAACTCTCTGATAAGAAATAGCTGGTCGCTTACGGACACTCGATGTACCTCATTCCAATGCTGTTCAAATACATCAGTGGAGCAAATTTTAGCATATTTGCATAAAACCTATCTTAATACTTAAGATTTCTAATATTTGCTCTTGGGACATTTATCTGAAATTTTAACTTGCATACAATATTATTGAAGTTTCAGATGTGATACATTAGTTATGTGAGTTTTTGTATTCTAGAGAATCATTCTTAAGATACTATTAATTTATTTGCTGTCTGTAATCATTATGTAGCATACTTTGTGACGTATTGTGCTCTATTTCTCCTTTCATCAAGTATTTATTGCACTCATGCTGATTACAAAACATTTTGCCAGGAGCTAAATTGGAAGATGCATGAAGACAGTAAGCATATGGTTGAATTTTTAATAGGAACTTAAAATATAATCTGTAGTAGACAGACGCATGAGCATGGGGAGAGCATGGAGGATGGGGCCAGTGCTGAACTGGCTGAAAGGGAGGCTCAGACTCTGCGAGCTGGGAGTTTGAGCTGTGCCTCTGAATACCTTGCGCTTTGCACCGTGGTGCAGAAAACAGAGCTATCTGGAGTGAACGGTAAGTGTCAGGCCTGGCTCCTGGTCAGGGAACCACAGTTGTGACATGTGGGGGAGGAGCATTTCTGCTCTGCTGTCCACGCTGCCCATCTGGATCACCAACTAGGCCCCCGGTAGCAACGTAGAGGGACAAGGTGTGACAAAAGCACGGCACTTTATTTGTAAAGAGGAAAAGGAATGGAGAGGAAAGGAAAGGAAAAGATAGATAGCTGCCCTAGTGAGAAACAGCCAGAGAGGGGGCTCCAGAAACATGGGGGACCCATGAACACTTTGTTCTTGGCTGCTTTTATACTGGGAATGAGTGACCCTCACCCCTGAAGAAGTTGTTAGCACTGACTAGGCTTCCGCGCATCTCTGTCTACCATCATTTTTTCTGGTGCTCTATGTGCAGCTTCCTTCTGTCTGGGTGCTTATCCTTGGCATATCTTTTAAGGCCTTTTGTTTGGGGCAGGCGGCTGGTTGGCAAGGAGTGCCTTATTCATGGTTAGCTTAGTAAGGGAACGTGTAGATATTTATGGTGCTTCATAATGACCTGAGTGAATATATATGTGCATGCATGGGTGTGAGTGCTGACTGTCTTAAAGTGAGCCCTCCTTCTTTTTTTTCCTGTATTCTACTGGAAGTGGAGGTGGCTTACTGTCTGTGCTCTCTGTATGCTGCCTGTCAGCACTTTTTTGAATTCTTGGTGCAAGTCCCAAGGTCATTTGATGCCTTCCTTTATCTGATTTTTCTCTTTCTCTACCTCAGCTGCTTTCCAGGAGAATTTCTCTAGTAAAGTTTATTTTTAACTCCTTCTAGACTGGATTAGCTAGAAGACCTAATGAGGCCCCTATTCTATTTTTACTTTTGTCTACCAATCCCCACCTCTACAGTAATCACAATTATTCCTTAAAGAACAATGGTTAAAAATAAGTGTCTTTTTTATTTTTACATGTATTTTGAACTTAGAGTCCTTTCTCAATCCAGTCTTATGTCACTAAGCGTAATGAACTGTGAAGGTGTGAGGTTAGGGTTTCTCGGTATATGTGACTTTCTATGGAGAGATCCATCAGGACAAAAGAAAACTGAAGGTCCACAGCCAATAAGTGCACCCAGGCTCCAGGGCTCCACGGGGAAATCCCTTATTCTAGGCACTGAATCATCTGTCCGGTACAGTGCTTTCAACTAAAAATGACCAGCCTATATCCATTAAAGGTGGACAGTTTTTAACCCTTTGCATGTAAATTTATGGAGTAGAACTTCATAGATTCAATAGAGTAACAGAGTTTTTCTTTTCCATCTATAGATTCTTGCACTGTGACTCAAACAGGTTCTAGATTCTGTTTTACAAACAGAGGAAATAGAAAAGATATGACCTAGTTTTTGCTGTAAAATTATGTTTTCTAATTTGTGTCCACACAAACATGGATGCAAGATTAGTCTTGTTTCCATACAGAAGATAAATGAGTCCTTATTGCTCCAGACAGCTCAAGTGATGCATGAACTGTATTCACTTTGCATAGTCTCATAGGACTATGAAAACGGGAATGGTTAGGGAAATACTTTGTCTTTCTTGCTTCTTCTCCATCAGTGATTCATCCATCTGAGCAGAACCTGCACTTGAATATAGCTAAGAAACAAGAGAATATTTTGAAAACTTTTAACATGATGGGGAGTTCTAAGTGGGTTTCATAAAGATAGATAAAGTTAATTTTTAGAACACAGGAATCATAGAAATCAGCTTTATCAAATACAGTGCGAAGAGAATCCTCCAGAGCAGAGATGAGACCTGTAGTCCTAAGAGACACACTGGGAGCACAGGGTGGTGGTGGGTGGGGACAACGCAGGAGCCCAGCAGGAGGTGGATCTTTGAATCTCTCCTGACATGCATATCTCACGACTCAGCAGAAAGTGATCAGCAATGCTTTGTGAGTGCTTCTGGTGATAGCTGGAAAGTACTGTTTTATTCTGTCAACCAAAGAAGACACTTCATCATCTCAGAGATCTGTGGAATTTAGAGATCACTAGAAGATAATTCTACTTTTGGAAAGATACTCATAGCTGCCATACTGTAAAAAGCTGTATTGATACAGGTTTTAAAAAATGACCATTAGGCCACTAAATATGTCTCAGAAATTCACTCAGCTTGTATTTGGTAGCATTCCCAAGGAACATTATTTTATAGGAAGTGCCGAGGGTGAGGGGGACAGTATCTAGTCATTCCTGTGGTTCTGGCATGCTGATTATATGCTTGTTTTTAATTATGAAAACATGCCCGGAGACTCTGGTGGTAGAGAGATGTTTTACACAAATGTGAGTGTACATGAGCACGTGCAGCTCCACCCTGCTCTTCTCCTGTGGTATCGTCACAGCTGAAGTTTTATTTTTCAGATTACTTCTATATGTAACATCACCACCGAAGTTACACACATGCCATTCTGTATGTGTTCTAGAGCATACAATAAATCAAAAAACCAAACAGTGAAAGCAAAGGAAAGAGGCAGGAAAGAAAGGATTTTCAAAATGCATATTCTTATTTGCCTCTTTTGTCACTTGGTACTTATATCTAAGAGCCATTTTCCTTTTTCAATGTTCTAAAAATATTAAAACTATATGCGTCAAACGCTTTTTAATGCACAGAATGCACAAGGAGGCGAGCCCATGTTGAAAAGCATCCCTGTCCCAACGGAGCTCATTAAGAAGTTGTCTGAGCTAGAAGACTGTTGCATCACATGGGTTATGAGAACAGCCTGTTTTTCGTGCTGTATCCAGATTTCCTTCGAAATGCCCCACTAGTGTGGTAGCTGCATTAGCAAGTTCGGCAGCTCTCTCAGCTGATCCTTATTTCATCAGTTATCCCTTCTCATGCACCCACAAAACCTCACACACAGCGTATCTGAGCACAAACATTCATCTCTTCACCTCTCCATACACCGCGAGCTTCTGCAGGGCACCTTGCACTCACCTCCCAAGACATTTACACACAACCACGTACCCTTGGGATGTCACTTTTCTTCCCTTCTTGGTTACCCTTTTACCCCTCTTTCAATGACTTCCTCCCTGTCCCTTCTCCTCTCACAATAAAAAGCAGAAGGTTGCACTATTAGACCCGAGTTTTTTCATTATATGTTCATTTTGGTTATAGACTTCAGCATTCTTCATTATTGATAAATTAATGTAAAGAACTTCTCTGTCTAGAATGTGAGAACTCTGGAATTTCTGTTCAGGAATCACATCAACTTTATCTCTGCATTTCTCTCAATTCTGATTGAGTCCAGGGATAAAGACTTGGTGTCCTTTCGTATCATAATATCAGGTATTAACAAAAATATGGCAAGTTGAAAGTCTTATTTACTGCTCAGGGATATATAAGTCTGTATTTGTTCAACATCAACTTGAAAGTGTCTTTCTTATGTATGTATGTATACACACGCACACACACACACACACACACACACACATAGAGAGCCAATACATTTAATCTGATTATTGTGGAAATAAACATATTAGCTAGGAGAAGTGTGCAAAAAGTTGTTCATTGCTGCATTACTATTAATAATTAATGTACATTTTATCCATACCCAATGTCTATGAGTTTCATGAAGATGAGGTATGTGGTATATAGCATCTAAACCAAACTCATCTTCAAAGGTAAACTGTAAATAATTTTTGGGTACAGTGACAAAACTCTAACACATGACTTAGTAGTTGCTTCTGTATCTAGAGTTAAAAAATTGAAATAGAAGATCATCAGCCTCAATGTTGTTTTGAGTAATCAAGAAGGAAACACACATCAAAACTATAGATTATTTCCTGATATGCCATAACCTCACAGTGAATTTTGACCATTATCATTGTGACTCAGACTACAATACTTTTCCACCATCTCTGGCTCTCTTCCTGAGCACTTCTTCTTAAGGAGCCATCTGCAGCTCATGGGGCTCCTCTAGGAAGCTGTGGTTGATTCCTTCATGAAAGCACTGATATATGTACCATTGATATTACCTTGTATGAGGTTAACATTATTGACAGTCACTCTAGTTTTCATACAGAACATGTGTTTTATGTTCTGTACAATGCCCTCTGTCTCTTACACACAAAGGCAGCATAATTGGGCACTTCGAAAGAAATCCTCTTTAGGTATCAGCAGGAATCTTCTCTGTTTTTCAGGTTTTTCAACTGCACAGTAGAGACAGGAGTATCTTCACTCAGTGATTTCCATGGAGATGAATCGTGTAGTTCATGGCATCCAAACTAAACTGATCTCCTCAGATCTAAGGTGTAAATAGGTCTGATTACATTCCAGGAAACAGCTCAGCTTCATATTGAGATAAGAACTTCTCTGTAGCAAAATGATTCCTCATTATTTTGAATGTTCACTTATTCCACTAATGTGAAAGCAGAGTACAGTCACGTTTTCTTTAGCCTGAAGATGCATGTGCTCCCTGTCCTGCTCCCGAGTGACTAATTGCCCTTTTTCTCATTCGTTTTCTATTTGTTTCTCTTTTATAAATGTGTTCTTTCTGTGTTCTTGGGCCTCAGGCAATACCATAAAGCCTGACTACATTCTATTTTCTTGATAACTTCAAATAGAAAAGATAAAGATATACTTTACTTTAAAACAGAGCATTGCAGATACTAAACTACCACCAATACAATTTCCTGTTAGTTGGTATTCATTTGGGGATTCATCTCTCTATAAAAACAATCTATGTAGATACAGAATCTTTTCTAAATTTTGTTTTCATAAAAGTATCTTATTTCAGCTTGAAAAGTTGAGATTCAGTTTGATTCCTTGAGCATTTATTGTGTGTTTCACATATTAAAAATTTTGGTTAGTACAGAGTGGCATATGCATAGCAAGTAATATTGGAAGAGCACAGTACCACTTGCAAAGTACTTTCAGATTGATCAGTAAAGTTCTCATTGCTTTGCTTGAGGAAACATTAATATTGATATTTTTCAGATGGTGAAAATGGAGCTCAAAAAGATTATGACTTCATTCAAATCCTTCACAAAAGTCAGATATGCCAGGAATGGTTATCAAATGCAAAATTTTTGTTTCTATGCTCTTTCCTTTCCTCTCCAAAAGTCTTGGATGTTCCATTATAGGTATCAAGAATATAGGATGCATTGGAAAATAATATGTTTAGAGTACACTGGATACTATACATAATATAAATTATAACTTAAGTTGAAACAAGTTGCTATAAAACTCAGAGGATCAAACCTTTTATATTGACTTAGAGTAGTTTTATGAGAGATGGACTTCTATAAGGATTTGAAGGATCATGGGTAATATTTATTGTTAGGTGTGAAAAACATTTCAGAGAGTAATTTTATTGTTCTACAGTTATGCAGCATAAAAAGTTTCTTCAGGAGCAAATCAGATGAGTATGGATAGAGAATCACTGCTGATGCTAATTTCTCAACAGTTGTCTTGCTTTTAGCCATCTCAAATGGTCATTGATACAGAAAGAAAATTAATGGTAGTTAGAAGTATACCGGGATGGGTGCCCTCCTGACCTGCTCAGTGTTTCGGAGCACTCAAAGCCTTATCATGCCACACAGCCCTCTAACTTTCATTCCCAGTTCTGTGTTCAAAACCATAAACTTGATTATGTCCCACAGTGCACCTTCGGGAGGAACATTCTTTTACCAAACACATAGATATTAATGGGGAGCGAAGTAGTCGTCTAAGAGGGTAATGATCTAGGCAAAGAAAGTATGGTATTTTATGTAAATTAGTAGTACTTCACACATATCCAGAGTGTTTCACATTATTCATGAAAATCATTTCCTATAGATTGTAATTTTTATTCCATCATCACTCTTCCTCTCAAATAATTCAAGTCCTGTTTGCATTGGAAAGAGTCTTCCTTGTTTTTCTTGAACTTTATTCAAGAAATATTGGGAAATATTGAAAGATACATGATATGACATAACTTGACTAGAAATCTGCTTTGATATACTTTTGTTACATTTTATACATTGGTGATGAAGATGCTATGTCTCTATTTGTAAGCTAAAGGATGAAACTGCAGTGGGACCAACCTTACTGATGCTGTTCATGAGAAAGGAAAGACAGTTTGTAGAAAGACAGATTGTAGAAAGAAACTGTTTCTACATAGTTCTCGACTGAATTATTTTTATGTGTAAAAGAATAAAAAGTACATTTTATTTCCTTACATTGTTACAAGATTCATGGTAGATTTGTTATGCAGATCTACTTTCTGAGAATGCCTTTAATTTTGTCTCACTGAGATAGTAGCTTCTGTATAAGGACATTGTGATGAGAAATAGGAGAGCAGCATGCACAGGAAGAAAGCCAATGGTCAACTGTGGTAATGGCAAGGCTGAGGTGCTGACAGAACATTCATGGGAGATGCATTGTTGACCCTGGAAAACAGGGATTGAAATATGTGATTATTAATTTAGAATTTGGAACAGGAAGAATCTGAGGGATCAAATACAAAGGACCAGACAGAAGACTGAAGGCAGAATTTTTCAGGAAGTGCACATTGGTGTAAGCAATAGGAACAGGAGATAGCAGAGTTAGAATCAGAGCTATGATAAAAATAAGAGCATTTCAGTGGTCTGGAATCTAGTTGGGACAAAAGTGAAGCAGATGGGGTGAGGAGAGTAAGCGTAGGGTTTGTGTTTAATAGGTTATTGCTTCTCAACAGTGACAGTAGCATGAGCTTGATTTGGGTCCACGCTGCTCTGCTCTGTGTGGTCCAGGAGTGGGAGGTAAACACCAGTAGAGGTGCCATGCGACATCCTTTCACCTTGAGAACTTCAGGTATTCTTGTGCGTGTGACACTTCCTAGCAACTTTCAATCCATATTGTCTTGGGAAATTAATTAGTTGAATGTCTAACTCTTCAAAATTGCCTTGTGTAAATATAAATTGAGGAAACACTTCATGTGATGGCTCATTTTGGTTTTGACTGCAGCATAACTCTAGACAACATTCATCATGAAGAAGTCTTAAGTTACTGCTTAGCTACAGAAGATGATCCAGTGACATGGAGATCCAGCCCTATGTTGGCACATCTATTTTCTAGTCATCCATTTTATATCTCCTTACCCTTACTTCTTTGTCTGTCTTTAATACGACCCAGAAAAAGCCAGGAGAGTCACAAAATAGATTGTGTTATCATGCCCTAAAGCTCTATGAATTGTGTGCATGTTGTGAGACTATTCAAACATTATTAGAGTAAGTACCATAGTGTGGACCTATAAGTAACCTGAGTGCTCCCAGTCCTGATCTCTCAGTAGATGTTACTCTTTTTTTCATTTTAGTTGCAGATGATTTGCTACAATTTCTCCTTTGATCTCCTCTCCAGGGCTGGAATTCTAAATTAATCTTTCCAGGAACAACTATTTAAACATGGCAGTGTTAAGTCATAATCGTAGCCCTTTCCTTTTTGACTTTCCATATGGAAAACATATATCTTTTCTTGCAATTTGTTCTACATTTTGATCTCCTGCATACCACATTATATGTTTGCAGCCATACAGTAAATACAGTACACTGTCTCTATTCGGAAATCTACTGGGATTTACTGTGTAAGTCTATTGCTGAAATTATTAAAGACAAAGCTTAGGCAAAGCCAAAATTCTCATGTGCAACACAATGTAAGTTATTAAATTTTACTTAGACATCCAAATGTGAGCACGAACAGGGATCTGGGTAAACATGGGGTGCATGTTTCCAGAGTCTGCAATTTATTCAAGAGAATCTAGGTTCTTAAATATGTAGCGTCTGTCTGTGAATGTTGGAACAACTGCTGGGGCTTGTGCTTAGACGTGGAATGTCCCACAGCTGAGACGGTTCAGTTCGGCAGCATCACCGGGGAAGTGCCCTTTCTTTGTGCAAGAGGAAAACACATGAGCTTTCCAGCCTTTAATGATATGAGTCTGCTCTCCTTAAATATTTTATCACTGTACTCAAGAAAGACACAAAGAATATATTCGTTGCAAATAGTAATTTTTCTATATTATAGTGAGGTTTGTATAACAGATACTGATTGAATGCTAACCATGTGCTGGGAACGCTTTAAGAGATTAGAGACGGAGAACAAATTCTTTGAAATCTTAACACAGCCCTCTGTCTGTCTTTTGACCACAGAGGCAGCCTATTCCGATTTAAATTATTTCATCTTTCCATCGAAATCAACTTCTCAGTAGCTTTTCCCCCCAGTCTTGAGCTCCTTTCGCTTCGCACATGTCTCTCCTTTCTGAAAGGCGGTGTTGAAGCGGATGGGTTTTCTGTTAGGCCACATGCCCTTCCTGTGGGTCCATCGTGTTTTAGCCAGAACATCCATATGAAGCGATATGATCAAGCTTTTTTGTAACTTTGGCTTCCGTCCAGCATTGCTGCTCTCTGTCAGTGCGCAGTATCTGTGGCTCGGTTTATTACGTCCCAGATGGATCCCTCTGGGCTGTCTCCCTCAGGAAGCCGGGGCTCCCAGGGTGGCAGTGTCCGAGGAGCGCGCTCAGAGTTCCCTCGGGTGTGCTGATCCCAGCTTCGGGATGCTGTTTCTCCCCCCTCATGGACAGCTGTGTGTGCCAGACCGTGGCTTCCCTGCTTAAACGGCTCCCTGAAATTCCGTGTGGGAGGCTTTGCATTCCAGCTTTCTATATGGCGTCCAGATGAACTGATTTGAATTTCATGGTTGGGGAAGTTTATTCATGAAAACTGGGCTTTTGCCTTGATGCTGCCCATTGATTTCTAGGTCTTTACCAATGTTCTAAATGAATAAAGTAGCCCAGAAGCTATTGCTTAATTATAGCCCTTTGGGGAGTTTCTGTTGAGCAGGAGAGAAAGAGAATCCAAGTTGCCTATTAGAAACTGCAGAGAAAGCAGAACTTCTTGATAAATGCTTTCACAGTATCAGATTATTCACAGAGAGTGATTTATATGGGTCAAAATAAACAGTAATTCTGTAGTACAGAGATCCGCAAGGAAACAGCCAATAAATTGAAAGTGTTAAACTGCCCATAATATTACCCTGAGATCCCGGGTGGCTTTTTTTTTTTTGTCCCTCTACTTTTTTCTTTTAATCTGCTAACACAGAATAAATAAATTAGCTCATAAAGTGTCCAAGGCCAGAGTGGAAGAATGGGAGATGCACTATTTGCAAAATACAGGTGGACTTCTCTGCCATTCCACTTTCCTCACAAATGGAGAACATGGAAGTTTTCCATTGTTTATAATGGATTACAAGAGTTACCTAATTTAACACCATGCAATATTTTATTGGCTCTCAAGCCTGAATTTTTAAATTAAAAAATTTTAGGCACAATGTCATGTCCAAGATACTAATGGAGCTAAACCTAGCCCTAATGCACTAACAGGAGACTAAAGAAATGTCAGTGAAATCATGCATCCAAAATCATAGTGTTATGACAAGGGCCACGCTGATTTAAGTATGCTTTCAATAGACTATTCAGCAGGCAGGCAGCAACTACAACTGCCAGTTGTTATTATTCTAGAGCTGAAAAACCCATATTCTCCAACTATAAAATAAACTATACAAATAGACAGTATGTTTGTTTTGTGCAGGAATCGCATTAAATGAGAGTGATCTTCAATTTAAAAATCTATTCACAGTCTCAGCTGTATCATGCCCCCAATGCCCAGCAGCCTGCCAGGGATACCTAGGTCTTCCTTCCAATTTCTCCCATAGAGCAGGCCTGCCAAAGAGTACTGGGAAGGCTGACAGGGCACAGGCGAAGGCAAATCTGTCACAATGGAATAAAGGGAAGTTCACCTATATATCACAAGGCAGGGAATTTTATTAAGCAGTCAGATTAAACAAAATTGCAATTGCCACTGCTATTTGTTTACATTGAATTGATACAAAATTCTGGGTTGACAAAGATTAAGAAGTACGTAATGACAATATTTGTGTGATGCCGTCATGGAATCCTCACCAGGCCCGGGATTCCTGTGGGACTGCTGGGGGACTCACTGCTGCCGAACTGATTTATTTTTTCTCACAGTTCATGCGCTTCCTCTCACGCAGGTGGTGCATTTCTCATGTCTGCGCACAAAAGATGCTCAATGCACTTCAGCTCCTTAGTTCCGTCTCTTTTGCTTCCAAATTGGCTGTCTTAATTACCTCACTCCCCTTTTGTTTTTCCTTAATTTACTCTGTAATAAATATGGCTTACTTTGGGAAGCTTGAGAAACTTACCTGAATTTAAGATGAATTCAAAGATAATTTATCTGAAGAATAATTTTTTTGAGGTTTCCCCCATTCCCGATCTTTTTCTCTCAGGTTCATGATGAATACACGTGTGTGCACACACAAATCCTTTCCTTCATATCTTTTTCTAAACCTTCTTCGCAAAGTACTTAGCAAAGGTCCAGTACTAACACAGCTGACAGCTTCTGTTTCTTTCTTTTTTGTGTTTCCGTGTGTGTGTGTGTGTGTGTGTGTGTGTGTGTAGTCCTTGCTACTGTTAACCACTAGGGATCTTACTGGTTGGTATTTTCTTAGTAGAGAGTTTTGCTCTTTTCTAGGAGAACTGAACGTTGCACCCTCGCTGGCTTTGAGCTCCCTGTACCACCGTGCCTGTTAGCTGAGAGCTGTGAGTGCATTGTGCTCGTGATGGGACAGTCTTTGGTGTAGACCACAGAGCACAGGGAAAGCCTGTCTTCCGCCTTGCGTCCTTCTCAGTCTCTGATTTCAGTGTTCTGTGTCAGGCAGTCATAGGTATTTCTTTTTTGCTTTGTTTTGCTTTTGGAATTTTTTGAAGTCAAACATATTTTCAAGAACAGAAAAAAATCATTCATGTCATGACATTATTTTGTTTAACTCCTTTAGACATTTCTTATAACTACTTAATTCCAGTACTCTTACTCAGGCTGCTTTTGCAGGACATTGAGAGTGGGAGAAGGAGTATTTTGGGTTAATGATTTGTTCCTGATGATAGGTTGGCTCAGATATACTAATACAGTTTCAGTTGCATAAAAAGGTAGTTTGAGTCCTAAGGGAATAGCCAATCTGGAAAGATTTGAACTTGTTCAAATACTTAGAATATCATACAGTACAGAAATAAAGATATAAAAGTACTTCATTAGCCAATACACATTTACCAACGAAATCAGCATACAGCACTTCTATACTCCCACCAGAACAGTTAAGAGGAAACATACAGAAAACACCAGGTGACAGAAGGTCCTGGAAAAGAAGAATTCTCACTACTAAACGGAGTATAAATCATAAAGATCAGTTTGGAAAAGTATCTGGCAATATCTCCCAAGTCAGCCGCTGTGTATGAGCACTCCTTGACCTGAGGAGCCTCCGCCTACGTGCACGCCCAGGAGAAAGACGTGCTAATACTCTTACATCCTTCTCTCAGCTTCTAAAGTAAACCAGGTCAGGTATTCCGTGTTAGACTCAAATAAAACAGATTATTAGAATAAGCAACTATTGCTTCAGGAAACAATAAATTGAATTTGAAAAAGGCAATGCACATATAAAAAGAGCTGGACAAAGTGTGTTTTATGAATCATACACACACAAAAAAAACCCATCAGGACTACTGGGAAGGCTGTGAGAGATTTCAGGGGTGTTGTCAAACTTCAGTGCTTTGACCTGGGTATGGGTTATACAGCTCAAGTTGTTTTGTATGTAACGGTATGGAAAACATTGCAGAATTACTGCTTTTGTGGTTTTGTTGGCATACTGTAAAAATTAAATTTAAATTTATCTAAAAGAGCAAAGCTTATATACATGTTTACCAATCATGTCTTCTACCTATAAATAAAATATGCTGCTAATGAATTTTTAAGAAAGTAATAGTTCATATAATGAGACTGAGGCCATATATATTTTTATTTATCTAGGAAAGTAGTTAATATTGTTAATAAACTTTAGGTGTATTTTTATAATTACATTTGGAAAGACAAACTTGCAGATACCAAAACTAATATATTACTTACTCAATATTTTGGACAAAGTTGATCTTCATTTCATTCTTGAAACTTCTATGGGTTTTTCTGCTCTGCCTAGAATAAATTAAAATAGAAAGATGTTTCTTGGTCAATATTTCTAGAGAGACAACAGGAACAGAAAGGCAGATTAGTGCCATTGTCTCACTGGTTTAGGAGACAACTTGAGGAGTTAAAAAAGAGACACTTACCTCAAATTCAGGATATTTGTCTGCCAAAGCTGACGCTATACCTCATTTTAATTATTTAATACAAACATAATGTGTAAAATACCTGTGTGTTCAAAGCATGACACTCATCTGATTTATCAATGTTCAAGAAAAACTGAAAAAAAACTTACTGGCAAATAAATCAGCCAAACTAAACCTTTAAAGTGATTTCATTGTAGTCACAAACATGTGACAGAAATGAACTCAGCTAAAAAAGGAAAATGACAGTCATTTTAAAAGGTTTTTAAAAATAATTATAAAACATTAGGAACACTTGATCTAACTCAGTGATATTTTTAACAGATGAAAACAACCTTGCTATTTCTATCAATGAGGAGTTGATTGACTGCCAATGATGCATTCCTATTATTATGAGACCTGACAATTTCATTAGACTAATGCGCAGCAACTACACTTAATTCTTTTGATGAGCTTACCATTCGTATTTTCTAGAGATGAGGCAGACAAAATGACAGCAGGAACATTTTGAAGGTTAAATGAAGGTACAAGTTTAAGAAGTAGAATAATAGTTTATTTGTTTCTCCTGTTAGGTCAAACGGTAAAGAGTACTAGGACTTCTGATCTACAAGAGTTATGCTGTCAGCTCTCCAGTACTGTAATCAATTAGTCAAATTTTCTGTTCTCTGAAAAACCACATTGAATTCCAACAGTTTATTGATTATCAAGCCATTCTCTCATCCCCTGGAAACAAATGCTTAAACCATTCAAACAAATATGTAGGCAAGAGTTTTAATTCTTGAGTCTAAACTCTTGTGTTTTATCCATCTCATAAAGAAGAGCACTGGTTCCAAATTTACAATCTTGTAAGTAATTTGGATTCAATAGGTTGAGTTTCAATAACTCTCTGTCCTTGAGCAAATTCCTCTGTCACTAATGAACACTGGTTTTCGCACTCAATACAAAAGTGTGCTGACAGGCTAAGGTGATGATCTAAGATCATATCAAGTAACAGTATGTCTCCATACGGCTGGAAATGCCGAGATCCAAATAAGCATTCAATTATGATAATTGTAGAAAATACAAGGAAAATATATGCATAAATGCAACCATCACATATAGCATTTGAAGAATAGTTGATCTACTCAGCTGCAGGAAGTAAAATGCAAGAAACTTGTTACCTGCATAAATCACTTTTAAGTGTTCCTTATGTGTGCCAATGATCTCATATGAGCTGTATCTATATATTTGTCATTTTAATGCAAATTTATTATTTTCAAAGGTATTTTCGCTTACTTACTCTATGAGTGCTAATGCTGTAGTATACTGAGTGCTTGAGAAGAAAACATGAAATGAGATGCAATCCAACTTTCAAGGAGTTTAAAGATCATTAATGGACAAAGACATTTAATGATGTTCTGGTTATAGACTATATTTCATTATTTATTGTTAATATAAAAGACAAAAGAAGAGTGGTTCTAAAATTCTTCTACCCCATGTTTTTGGGAACCATAGGTTAATGCCCGGGACCTTGAACATACTAAACTTGTACATTACCACTGAGCTATATTTCAGCATATTTTTAAAATCATCAGGAGTGTATTTAAAATCATCAAGGCTGCCAGGAAAGCAGGAGTTCCGAGTGAATGGAGTAATCAGAGACTCAGATTCTTGTGCATGCAAGAGTAAATATGCCCAAGGGATTACTAATGTGAAGGTTTACAGGGAAAAGGAGAGAGGCATAAGCAAACAAGTAGGAGAGCTATTTATAACACGAGGGGCAGTGGCGACAGTTGAGGAAAACTAGAGAACATACATTCTTTTCAAAAGGGGCAACTTTCATTAGACCTAGTTGGTTATTGCCATCTTGGAAAGAGGACCCTTATTGGGGGCCCTTAGATTTCTCTAGAGAAACCACAAATCTGGAGTGTAATGGTAATCTCTGTCATTTTAAATTTTCATAATTATGTATATTTGCAATGTGTATATTTATATACAATTTTTATAAACATAAATTGAACATATCTCTGTATAAATTCATATACAGACATAAATTATCTACATAATCAATTTTGTAATACATACTGCTAGCCCATTTTGACAATCAATTAACAATCTTCCGATCATACAGTTCTGTAAAAGCCTTTTGTTAGTGCAAGAAAACTGAGATTAGAGGACATTTTAGAGGAGAATGTGACATGGGGGAAGGTGGAGCAAGACCACTTAACACTGAGAGGTCCCAAGACAGTGTAGTTGTGCATGTGTGCATGTGTGTGTCTAGCACATAATACAGTTTGAATTAAAGACTGATGGCAAGTCACATGGTTGCCAGGTATCATGACAAGTCTTCAGCATTTATAGAAGACTTTAGAAGTCACTGTTAAACTTACAGTGAAGGAACAGGGCTACAACCTAAACAGGAGCAGTGGCTAAAGACGCAAGAACTTCCAGGTTCCTGCGGTGTTAGCCTAGCTATAAAGCGACTATAGCCTGACTGGTGTAGTAGCTATGATGAAGAGAAGCAGGGATGCAGATGAGAGACGCTTTCACAGGGCTTGAAAAGCAAACAGATGGAAGGAGAGATTTAGAAGAAGATTTATTTTAAGATTTCAAATCTTCTCACTATGATGATGTGGAGACATAAACGTTAGAACCAAAATTATAACTATAAACTGATATGAGTAGGCACATATTACTCTATTTTAAGCATGTTCAAGTTGTTCTGTTTGTGGAGTTCCCATGTGTAGCTTTGGAGATATTTGAGCCTCAGTTTTAATCCACACCTGAGAAGAAAATAATGGACTTAGTAAATGTTGACACTATGCCCACTGGAAGAGAAATTAAGTAAGAAATCTTGAAGACATGCATGTAGGCAAAGGCTTCATGAACAAAGAACAAACTGCACAGAAGTACTTCACAGAATCGACAACTAGGATCCCATCTTATTCAAGGTTTTTGTGTCTGAATAGAAATCACCAACAGAATGAAAAGAAAATCTACACAGTGGAACAAAAATTAGTCAACTGTACCTCAGACAATAGCCTTTTACCTAGAGCATTTAATGAATTTAAAAAAACCTCAGATTCCCCTAACACAAAGACCCAATCCAAAAATGAGCATTTGAGATGAATAAACACTTCCAAGATGAAGAAATATGAACAAAAAATAAATATATGGAAATATGTTGAACATCATTGGTCATCAGAGAAATACAGATTGATATGACACTGCCAGAAAGAATGGCAGTTATCAAGAAATCAAACAGTAGCAAACGCTGAGATGGCTGTGGGGATAAAGGAACTTTTCTCAACTGTTGGTGGGAATGTAGACTGGTGCAGTCACTGTGGAAATCAGTGTGGAGATTCCTCTAAGAATTAGGATTAGAGGTTTCATTTTACCCAGCTATTCTCAATCTGGGTACTTTCTCAGAGAATTAAAAACACCATACCATAAAAAAACAGGGATACCAGTGTTTATAGCAGCACAATGTATAACAACTAAAGCTTGGAAACAACTCAAATATCCATTAACTGAGAAATGAATTAAAAAGATGTGGTATTTTTATATAATGGAGTACTACTCAGGTATAAAGAAAGATAAATTTTAGGCTTTTATATATAAATGAATGCAACTAGAGTCCATACTTGCAAATGAAATAAACCAAGCCAGAAATGTGTAAACACTGCATTGTTTCCCTAGTGTAAGTAACGGAAAAAGTAAGTAAGAACCAAACTCTGTAATAGATATTTTGAAAGGGAAATTAATATCTCCAAACTAAATAACAACAGAAATGGATGAAAGGGTAAAAGAAGGAATAGAAAAGGAAAAAAAATATGTATATATGACTAAAGGATAGCTACGATATTTATACTACTGATTTCTCATAGATCATCAAAAAAAGATTTGTGCTTATATTGTTTGATCAGTTATGCATGTGTATATCTTGTAATCTGAGAAACTACTTTGAAGATAACAATACTCAAAGTATTAACCATTGTAAATTTCGTATTACCTTGTTTTTGAAATTTTGTATCTTCTTATTGTTTTTTTCTCTTTAAAATAAAAATATTCTTATCTGTATATTTCTTTTGTTTAACCCCATTTTTGTTTAATGTATGCAATTTGATTCTTTAATTATATTCCATGAGTGTATATATTTTCCTTTTCTTTTGGTTTCTTCCAAATATTGTTTCACTGATAGAGCACCCTCAGCTATAACACGTCAGTCTCCTGAAAGTGTTTCCAATGTTTGGCTATGAAAGGGGTTAGGAATCTTTATAATGAAGGATTTATATAGAGAAGTATTGAAATGTATAACTCCTATCTAGCTCATTTCTCTTCTTTATCTTTGAGAGACTGTTTCATAAATCCTACCAACCTACTTCTATATTAGTCAGCTTTCCTGTTAAGCTATCCAACATCTTAAAGGAGGAGAGTTTTAATTTGGGTCATTGTTTCAGGCCACGGTCAACTGGCTTCAAGACAGAGGCGCCATGCTGGAAGGGTGTGGTGGACCACAGCCTCCTGTGCCATGGCTGCCGGGACGCAGAGTCCCGAGGAAGAACACCTACGAGAGCTGCTCCCGCTGAAGGCACGGCCCCAGCGACCCGTCCAGCTGGGACCTCTGCTCACGGCACACTGAGCTGTAACACCTGCACCATTCAGTGTTCTTTGCAGGAGCCTTTACTGCTGTCAGGATGGTAGTTAAGCTTCCTCTCCACATCTGAGGATTGTGTAATAGACTTTTACTCAGAGTTTGCATTCCTAGAGAGGACTGTGATTCAACAAAACACATAAAATAACAAAATGCAATATTAGATATCATTACTCTGAAAAAGAATAAAACAACTTGGTCTTTCCCTGCTTTGTTTGTGCATGTGTCCTTCATCTGGGCTCCAACTTCTAGTGTTGTTTTTGTAGTCTTCTGCTTTTATTGTGGTCGCTTCTCTTTATTTAAATTACCTAATTCCAAGTACCTCAACCCTAGGCCTCCCTGTTTCTAGATGGAAACTCTAGTTTCTTGTTATTTCCAAAGATTAAGAATTTAGGTGCACACTCTCTTTAATGACAATTTTCAATTGTAGTCAGGTGAAGAAATTTACTTTTCATATGTAAATATATCCATTAACAAATTTAAAAAATTAAAAGATTCTATTTTTTGCTTTGTACTCTGCCATTTAATCCTTCTTATTTTCTTTTATTCCTACAAACATTTACTCTTACATCAAAGTTGTATTGTTGATTAGTCAACATTAAGTAAGACAACATATGTAAACTTCTTAGCACTTCTTCCAAAACATAGGTAAGAAGGAATGTTAGTAATTGGTTTTTTACATTCAATCAGTGAGTCATTTACTAACTCCTCAAATAGTATCACTTAAACATCTGCCTATATGAAAAAGATGTAGAAATGAATTAAAGCTAGACATACTTAATATAATTAAAAATAACAATAACATACGTAACCATTTGGTCATATTTCACCACTGTGTGAGTAGAAATATCTAGATGGCCATCAGAGGAAACTTGGCTTCCCCAGACACTGTGGTGTGTGCACCAGCCAAACTATTCTGTTTCACTAATTTAAGCTCTGTGCATACCCTCAGCCTGGAAACCTTGTCCTTTGTGGTTTATTTAATCCAAAGTAGAGAGTCAATGCCCAATCAGTAACATTAATTAATATTGAATCTCACTCCCTGGCTAGTGAGCCCAGTACTGACAATGTCAGTGAGGATTATGTCTGCCAGGGAAGCATGCAAGGTAATTTCCTGAGTGGGCATTGGTTAGCAGTAGAGAGAAAAAGGGAAAAAGAACCAAAATCTGTTGTGAAATAATTCACAAATCATAGGAAAAAACTTTCACAAACACAGAATGTTCACTTGAGTTGTCAACTTTTTCATCCTTCTCTTTGTTCTTTGCAGTATGTTTAATTCATATTGTAATAAACAACCACAAATCCGTAATTCAATCCAAGAAAGAAAATTTAGCAAGTAATATACAAAGTACCTAATGATTCGCATACTATCCACAGAGAGGAAACAACACTGCCAAGTTCTAGAACAACTTCTGAGTGTCACTGAGATTAGTGGTTTGCCCAGGGGAAGAGATGCAGGGAGGTTGGGTAGACGATACACTCAGCTGAGTTGATGGAACTGCTGCTTAGCAAATCGAATGGAATTAGTTACATCACATAGTCATATGGACACTCTCCCAGTGACATTTACATCTTCATACCCTCCTGCTTCATTTTCAGAGTAACTATTATTGTATGTTTTATATATATCACCCACTTAAATATGCATACATTAATTACTCCCAAACATAGACAAAAAAGCACATTTCTTTAATCTTTTAGAATCTTTGAAGAAGTTGTCTTTCAAGAGACAAATGAAGGACATTAAGGGAGGTAAATTCAGGCGATTTCATGAAATAAGGAGAAGTCATGAATCTGATGAAAATTAGATAATAATAGTTTCAAACTCTGATAGGTATGGTAGCAAGTGGGAGACAGAATTTGAAGGTGCACCAGTATCCCAAGTTCTCTTAAAATGAAAAAAAAAACCAAACTGAATAACTATCATTTAGTTCCCCTCTCTCAGTCACCTATCTACCCATCCCTCTTATCATCTGACTGTCTATCTATCCGTCCATCCAGATCCCGTTGGTTTTGAGTTCTTTGACTGTGCTAACTTTAGGCCTTAAAAGTGTCATGCCCTGTCCTCCTCTTACAATCCTTGCTTTCATACTGGCCAGATGAAATGATCTAGTGAGAAAAGCGGCATTCTGTCTTCACCCTTTTGTATCTTCTTGTGTCTGTGGAAAGAACCATACAGACATGAACACTTTTATAATATTATCTCAGAGAGCTCTAACCTGTGTAATAATATAATTCTTGTATAGTCAGGAAAAATCTTTGTTATGCAAAAATATGTCAAATGTTTGGTTTGTTATTGTTGAAAGTAGTTGAGATAAGGTTTTGGTGAAACTGACAATAAAAAAGTTGTCTTTCTTAATAATTTGGTCCCACAAACCTGAATTTAAATATTTGCTGTGATAAGCTCTAAACTTACTTTGATTTTTTTTTCCTGGGAATTTCATGGCTTTTCACTGTTCCTCTTTGTTAACTTTTCCATGATCTAAACTTTTTCTATCCTGAGATACTATATCCTAGGTAACAAATAATACTCTGTGCTGATCCATAGCTCTTTAAGAATGGCAATACCAATTAATACCCAAGTGTGAAACCTAGTGAATAAAATATCCTATATCAGCACCAATATTTTTATTATACATCTCTCTGTATCTTTATCTCCTGTTTGTCTAAAAATGTAATCACAGGAAGCACATTTCATTGTGACCTGTTAAAATAATTTGGCTTAAAATACCTCCATAATTCATACACTGATGTAATATGCAAACAAATTTCAAACTAAC